>CBVK0104535163.1:0-12727 GCA_900067695.1 Picea abies
TTTTTAATATTTATTTATTCATAAATTTAATATTATTTTCATTGAACTTTATTGACTAATATGTTAAAAAATGGATAATTTTTTTAATTGAAAAAGGATAAGTTGTTTATATATTAAATTTTCCATTTTTATGTTATTGATGGATTTTTTTAGTAGTTAAGTAACTTTTTCCACGTGATAAAAAATCTCATCATACATTCATGTTTGTATGTACGATACATTTGTTGAACAAATGTCACCAATCTCTTATTTATATTATTGAAGAGTAAGTTAATCTAATTTTCAATATAATAACTATTAATATTATTATATTATTTTTAATATAATTTTTAGTTATATTATTTTTTTTGTTTTTTTGTTTATTTTAATATAACCATTCTTTTTCATCAAGAACCACTAATTTTACAATCACCAATCTTATAGTATAATAATTCTTCTTCCTCTTCTAAGATTTATGAGGTCTTATTTATACATAAAATCCAAGGAGTAATGGATGAAACCAATCTCCAAACTCAGAAAACAATTTTTACAATTTTAGGATAAATCCCAAAAATAAGGTGGTAAAACTTATCATAATGTGGTTTTCAATTGATAGTGATGATAATCATTAATGACTACAATTCATAAATGTAAATTAA
The DNA here is from genome assembly GCA_900067695.1 of Picea abies. Lineage (NCBI taxonomy): Eukaryota > Viridiplantae > Streptophyta > Pinopsida > Pinales > Pinaceae > Picea > Picea abies. The sequence continues at coordinate 639 of CBVK0104535163.1, forward strand.
TTCTTCACTATTATTTAAGGAAAATCAAGTCACCTAAAATTATTAGTTGGTGGTGCATAAGGGGGTAGATTTTCACTCTTGCAAGATGTCTCTAGGTATTGAGTCGTTAACATATTTTATTACATTCAAGGAAAACAAGCTCTTAGCCACTCAGAAGTAGTTTTAGTCTTACTTTGATGAGCTTTTAGCCATTTTAAGTATTAAATTTTCCATTTTTATGTTATGGATGATTTGTTTTACTATATAAGTAACTTTTTCCACATGTTAGATTTTTTTCCAGGTTTCTTTGTATGTACTATACATTTGTTGAACACATGTCACCAATCTCTTATCTTTATTATTCAAGAGTAAGTTAATCTAATTTTCAATATTATTATTATTATTATCAATATAATTTTTAGTTATATTGATGTTCTTTAAACTTAAGGTAGTAAAACTTATCATAATGTGGTTGTTGGTGAAGAGAGTCATTATTGACTACAATCCATAACACAAACTGATTTATCACGATTATTTAAGGAAAACAAAGTCACCTAAAATGATTTGTTGGGTGGTGCATAAGGGGGTAAATTTTCACTCTTGCAAGATGTCTTTAGGTTTTGGGCAGTTAACCTATTTTACGACATTCAAGGAAGACTAGCTCTTAGCTACTCATATGTAGTTTTAAGTCTTACTGGGATGAGCTCTTAGCCAATTATAAGTAATTTTAGGTTTTACTCCATAACCATAAAACTATTTCAACCTAGATAGTATTGGCAAGAGAATCCATTATCATTGTTAAGCTTACAATAAGGAGATCATAAGCTTTCAAATAACATTTAACCTTAATCTTATACATAAAATTAGATATTACCATTTATCACCAGCAACAGTATCCATCCCACCAGCTTGGTCCTGAAGTAGCAATTGGTCTTGCTCCATGAGGTAATGAGTTTGGGTATTATGGTACGTATCACTCTGATTTTTGAAGCACTTGAATATGTTGTATTGAATCCTTCTTCATTTCATGATGTTTGCTTGGAAATTATGCTCTTTGCCTCGTTTATAACTGGAGGGGTGACATGGTGCCCTAGTAAGTTGATTTCCCTTTAGGATGGGTTGCCACTAGGTGAATCTGTGAAAAGTCATTGTCTTTCCCTCCATACTTACCACTTTCCATCTTTATTCCTTCCATCTCCCCTATCCTTGTTTGGGCATTGGGATTGGCTACGCTAGGAAGGGTTGTACCTTGCCTTGTGGGAAGAAGGGGATAAAGGCCTAGAGGGTAAAAGTAGTTGGCAAGGGTTAAAAGCCAATGTTGAAACCTTTGAGATGCTTCACCCAGGGATCCCCGAGAAAGAAGTGAAAGGCTTCTCAGTAAGAAAAGGGGACCCATAAGATACATAAACATTGTGGGTACTAGTTGATGGATAAGAGGTCTCATCACGAGCCGGCCTATTACGACCATGGGCATGTAGCGGTATGACACTACCACCTATCTGGCCATCAAACCAGGGTAGTGGCTCTTTGTGGCATAGCCAAGAGAAAGGGGGTCTCATCATGAGACAACCTTCTCATTTTCGTGAAGTGTTTGTGGATAACGTTATCACCTCTTGTCATCGAGCTAGGACAATGGCCTTCAACTTTTCCCTTGAAAGCAAAAGATCAAAAGAAAGAAAGATAAGAATAAAAGGCAATGAATGGACTAGGAAATAATTGCATTCATGACAAGGTGCAACTCGCCCTCTACAAAGGCACCCACAGGTAATGCTTTACATTTCCTTGTTATTACATGCAACCCATGCCCAAATACTTATCCCATGCCACCTCATACACTTACATGACTTGGATTAAATCCCACCTGGGAAACACCCCAAACTTAAGGGAGATTACCCCAATAGGACACCCTGAGACCTTCTCCAAACCTAACTTGTCAAATTGCATAATGTCTTTGAGCATTTTTCTAGGTTAACGGGGGGGTTTGATGCACATGTTTGGGTAATTTAATTATTAGATGTGATTTACATGCTATGATCCTTGTGACTTATGAACCCCTGGAGGGCATACTTGTTGTTGTTGCAGGACCTTTCCCGGTGGATAGGTACACATGAGGGAATGATTATCTCAAACCTTCATGAGAGTTTAAAGCCCACATATGGATGCTACAACCCCAACAAATGGTAAGAAGAAACTAAATATTTGCACCGGGAAAAAGAAGGATGTTTCCTTTGGAGGCACCCTAGCAGATCGAGACCTAGGGGGATCTTGCTCTTCCACATGGACGATGGCCCTTGAGGGCCTTGGACGTCACCATCATGACCTTGGACGTCATTCATAGCTAGGGTTTTCATTTTGGAGGCAGTGATCAGTCTAGTGGCATGTGTGGGCATCATCTAGGGCCTCTGGAGGCCAAGCACCCTATATTTTAGGCTCATTGTTCCATTTATGGGCCTCAACGTCACCCTAGAAGGGCATGACGTCACCCTTGGAGGTGTCTTTAGATGCAAATTAATTATAATTATGTCAAATTTGAATTTTATTGTAAAATGGCCAGGTCGACCTTATTTTGAACTGAAAATTGATTAAAGGTCGAAATTTTGTATAAATAATCATAAAGTACTCTCATTTTTAGATCATAACTCACCTCTCACAAGAGGGAGGACTGAAATTTTCACCCTAAAGGGGTTATTGGCTGAAATTACCAAGGCACACTTGCTTAGAGGCTATTTTGGATGCATTTTGGATCGTTTCTTGATGAAATTTTGGCAAATCTAAGGTTTTTGTGCTTGATTATTCTTGGTGAAGTAAGTAAATATGCAATTTTCATTTCATAATAAATGTCTATGGTATGTTTACTTGTTCATATGTAAGATTACGAAATTCCTTGCTTGAAACCCTAGGAGTAAGAAACGTAAGGTGCTTCTTTCTTGCTCTTTATTTCGTTAGTTTTGCTTAAGAAGATCTTGTCTAAACAAACTTCTAAAGCCCTAAAGTGCTAGCACTTTAGAATCTTTGTCTATTTTTTATTACATTAAATATTTTTCAAGAGTCTAAGGATAGGAGAAATCACTAGGGCCTAGAAGTGCCTACAACCTAGTTGAACCTTCTCTTTGAGGCTTGGTGCTTGAGAACTTAAGGTACTACTTCTCAAGCTTCCACCTTGTTATCTTTTAGACAAGTATAATCATTGTTATCTATCCAAGTTAATGTATTGATATAATTGACTCCATAAACCCTAAAGGCACTAGTCTCTTGTCTTTCTTTTGTTACAAGGTTGATCAAACACTCAAGTTGTTAAGGTTTAAGCTATTATTAGGTTTCTTTTCAATTTACTAGATAACCATAGCATAAGTAGGATCACTGAGAGAAACACAATCAAAAGATACACAATATTTATCCTGGGAAACCCTCATGGGGGGAAAAATCCAACAAAACTTCCTTAATATAGATAGCCAATACAATGCCAAGACAATAAACCAAAACACTAGAGAATATCCAACATTGAGCAATGTGCCTCTCTCTTCCTTCTTCTCCCAATTGCAGCTACCAAACTTGCACACTGGATGAGTGAATGAGTGAGTGAGTTAATAAGGCATTGGCTTCCTTTATTTATATAAGCTGACAGGTGATGGAAAGGTGTCTCTTCACTCGGAAGGGATTACTTGTCTTCTTAGTGGTTAAAACCACTTTAATTAGCCTGGGGGTCGACTTCTCAATTTGCATATTATATTTAGGGTTTGACCAATCCACAAAAGGGGATTTGGTCAATTACAATGACAGACATGATCAATCTACAAAAGGGGATTGATCTAATGAATTAGGGTTTGACCAATCCACAAAAGAGGATTTGGTCAATTACAATGCCCGACATGATCAATCCACAAAAGGGGATTGATCTAATGGATAATAACTCGATAATAAATAGAATACTCTTTGTAGTTGCAATATTTCAACAGGGGATCCATTCAAGGTCTTGGCAACTCCCCATGCTCAAATTAGGGAGGAGGTTGATGATGAAAAGGAGGGTGAGGAAAAATCTAATTCTCCTTCCTTTGCAAATGTCCTAAAAAAGGACTTGCACCATTCTCCTCCATTAACTAGAGGCAGGAAGGCACATAAAGAGTGCACAGAGAAAGAAGCAGAATCAAGTATCTTATTAGGTTCTCAATAATCCATGATTGATTTTCTGATTTGTTAGGGGCACGTTCCGCATTGTAGTTTATTATGTATTGTTTTTGTATTATCCTTTGTAATCAGTTTGTAAGAATGTATTCTTGTAAACATGAAGTGGTAAATTCTTGGAATTCTTCGTTGGGAAGCCCCATCTTTTCTATAGTTGTTACCTTTGAAATATGCTCTATTTTGAGAAAGGCCAAAAATTTTGGGACTATATTGGATGTTATCTTTGGCGTAGCTCTTCTTTTTTATACATAATACAATTTCGGTTTCTTTTAAAAAAATTATAGAAAATAGGGATGACGTGAGTCGGTATGATCATTTTTTATCTTGAAGGAACTCAAGAGAGCTCTTAAACTTGGGGTTATGCCAAGCAACCAACAATGAGGCAGAGGCATTGCACTCTATTGAGGAGATAAACTAACTCTACAAGATCAAGTCAACAATCTAAATGTAGTGGGAGATTCTACAATTGTCCTTGACACTCTCGCTAACAACCCTCATTTTCCATCCCCTAATGTAGCCAAAATCATTGTGGGAGTTAAAAGCACGTTGAACACCCTCTACTCATCAAATTATATAAAATCAAGGGATCCTTCAATTCAAAGATGGATAGTAGGGGATATTTAGGAGTCATAAAACCTCAAAGAGGAATCATGGTGCAACATGAAGGAGAAGAGAACTCTTACTATAATGCTATCCTTTGAATATTCAAATTAAAAATTGGTTTGGCGGGTGCTACACATCCCCTTTGATTTCTTGAAAAGCGGTAATCCTAAAGGTTCACAAGATCAGGGAATTCCCTATTTCATTATCACCAAATAAAGCAAGAGTAAGGGAAACTCAAGGTGTCACATCAACACTTCCCATGACCGTGGATGGGAAAAGACCTCAACAATCATACAACATGGAACTTGGGGCATTTACTACGACCTTTTGGGCACTTTATCTCTTAAAGTAGGAAACTCTCCATTGTGAGACTAATGTGGGCTTTTTTGTTCGTACATAAGGAGATTTGTGTATCCCTTGGTTCCCCTTACTCTTAAACTCTTCAATTTCTAACTTATGCTAGTCCTCCTGCCCCTCTGGTAGCATGTGTAGGTCCCCAAAGTGCTCTATGATCTTTGCAGGATGTGTGAAGTTGGATAGAAGCATAATAAAAAAAGAAGAGGCCATTGAATATTTCCAGGTTCAACTAGTATTAGTGCTAGCACATATGCAATCCATGAATAAGGAAATGGATTACATGTTGGAGTTTGTCAAAATTGAAGCCCTAAATCATTATGTGGTGACCTAGAGATGGAAGGAAGAATCTTGGGCCACTTTGAATGTCCACTACAACAAGCTCAATGACCTTTGTATTGGGTTATATACCACTCAAAGGAGGTGGGAGCAATTTAAAGACATGATTTCCCCACTTACAACCCACCTAACACCAAGGATGGAAGAAGATGATGAAGATGAAGTCTCTTGGGGAAGATCTTCATAAGATAACGTTTCTTTTATAATTAGAATATTTAATACAAAGTTTGATTGTTATAGATTAATGTATTAGATTCTATACTAATCAATACGTTTTCAAAAATTTGTATTACTATTTTTAGTGGACAATTTTAAATTTTCTTATTATATTTACATATTTTTATAAATAAATTATTTTAATTTTTTGAAAATAAATACAATTATTTATTTCTATTTTTTAAAATAAAAATATTAAAAATCAACTTAATATAAAAATTATATAAAAAAAAATACACATAATCATAAAAAAAAAAAAATAATAATAATAATAATAATTAAAAACCAACTTAACATGCAAATTTGTTAATTTCTATTTAAAAAAAAAAAAGTACACAAACAAAATCACATCGAAAATTATACATAAAAATAATTTTAGTTAAACTAGAAAAAAATAAACCATAATTCAATTTTAACTTCCATAACATATTTACTTTAATAGATCCATCGAGACATTCGTTTATCCTTCTTTGGAGCTTTATCCCTATATTACACACCTATTAACTTTTTCCCATTGACATGGAAGGAAAATACATTCTCCACATGTAATATTTTAATATTTGTATTACATAATTTAAATAATTATTGGTCTTGGATTATAACTTTAAATTGTTTTTATTGTTTAGAAAAATATTCTCTACATGTAATATTTTAATATTTGTATTACATAATTTAAATAATTATTGGTTTTGGATTATAACTTTAAATTGTTTTTATTGTTTAGAAATTCATTTTTCTAATACATAAAGAAATAGGTAACTATCAAAGAAATAGGTCAATTATCAAAGGCCTAAAGATATTTGGTGGAAAATGGAAGTTTATCTTTGGACATAATGATACACTTATACATCGAGGTGGTGTGGTAGTCTTGATTATTATATTTTTTTTTCAATTTAAAAATAATAATAATAATTTTAATATTCATACTTTATATAACAAATTATTGTAATTAACTTATATAATTTTTCATAATATGAATCATTTTTATTCTATCAAAAATTTTAAAACATAGAATAAATCTTGATCAGGGTGTTTCTCTCCCTTGCCATTTCAACAAAATCTTAAGAGAGCAAAGCAAGCGGCTAATATTTGGTACAAGAAAAAATGTAAGATTATTGAAAATTGTTAGAGGAAATTGAGGCTAAATTGGAACGATGCTACCAGGAAGAGAAGCATGGGTTTCTCTCAAACTCCGAGAAAAATGAAATCAAGTCTCTTGCGGAAAATAGCAAGAAACTTGTGCTTGGTAAAGAAAAGGAAAAGAGAATAAAGAGTCGAGTGATCCAACTGAATGTTGGGGATGAAAACCCAAAATTCTTTCACCATTTTGCAAACAATCAAAAGAACATCAACAGGATCTGGGGAATAGAGAGGGCGGATGGGACTAGAGTTCCCTCATTCACAAATATGGCAGCAGAAGGTGTGCACTACTTTGGCACTTTTTTTAAAGAAGAAGCTAGAGCCACCATCAATGTTATCCTTAAGGTTTCCATCTTCTTTCCAAGCTTCATAAACCCTAAAGAAAATAGATCTTTGATGGAATAAATTTCCAAAGATGAACTTCTCAACACCTTACAGAGCTTTCAAAAGGATAAAATTCCAGGTCTAGATGGGCTTCCTATTGAGTTATTTTTGGGAAGAAGGTTGTTGAGTACTCTCACTCCATAGGTCAAACTCTTGTTTTTTTTAACTCAACCTTCCTAGCATTGATTCCCAAGCTAGTCAACCCTTAAATTTTTGAAATCTTCAGGCCTATCTCTCTATATAATTGTGTGTATAAAACTATATCCAAACTTATTTCAAGAAGGCTAAAAAGCATCCTCTCAAGGCACATTTCCTAGGAGCAATTTGGTTCCTGAAAGGGAGACAGATCCATGAAGTGGTAGAAGTAGCCCAAGAAGGATTGCACTCCATTAAAATTGGGAATTTGAAAACCTTTGCATTAAAAGTGGATCTCTCTAAGGCCTTTGATAGAGTAAGACGACTATATCTTAGACTACTTATCCACCTAAGATTCAACCATGCCTTTGTGACTTGGATTATAAGTTACATCAGCTTAGGTTCCTTTGCCACCCTTATCAATGGATCAACATCCCCTTTCTTTAAAGCTAAACGAAGAATAAGACAAATCTTCCCCATGTCCCCTCCCCTCCTCCTTATGGTGGTTGAAGGGCTTAGTAGATTGTTGAAGGAAACTTCTGTATACCATCACTCACCTTCTCTTTGTAGACAATATCCTCATTTTTGCGAAGGTGTAAGGGAATCAATGGACAATCTCCAATAATTATTGAACCTCTTTTGGAAAGCCACGACTATGAAAATAAACAGGAAAAAATCCTCCCTAATCACTTGGGGGCTCTTAGATTTGGAGGTATAACATTTCTCAGTTTTTCTCCTTTTAGCTAGGATATTTCGAAGTTGGTCTCAAATACTTGGTCTCCATTTATTATGGGTTGTGCCCTATGTCTTTACATAAACTAGAAACCTCTTCCATTCTTGGCACTAATATTGCCTCAGTTGGTATTGAGAGGAGACATAGGGCACAACCCATAATGGATGGAGAACTTGGGAATCAAGAGAAAGTTGGCCTCCACCAATCCCACAAGAAGGTATAGACCTCTTAAGAGAAGAACTAAAAAGAAGAAAAATCAAATTTAAGGAGGGTTGGGACAGTGTTCGTTGGGGCCAAACTGGAGGAGGGATATTCTTGGTTAAAGAAGCTTACAATTTGGAGGTAGGGCACAACTCTCTTGAAAGAGAAAATATTTGTCAACGAGTCTAGGCCCCTAGGACATGGATAAAAGTCTCCATCTTCCTTTGGTTGCTTGCAAGAAAGAAATTTTTGACTTGGAATAAGATTCAAATGAGAGGATTTGAAGAACCATCCTTCTTCACATGCAATCAAGAGGTTGATTCAGTAAAACATTTATTTAACCAATGCACACAAGCATAAATTTTGTGGGATTGTTGTGCTACAACCTTCATGGAAACAAACATAAAAATGAATGGCATTTGGGAAAACACAGAAGAGTGGCACTCCTTCCCATTTGAAAACTATATCCTAAACAAATTTTGGTAGCTTCTAACAAGATTTCTTCTAAGGGAGATTTGGAAAGATCATAATCAACATATATTTAGAGATGAGAAAAGGGGAGGGGAGATATTATTGGTGGAAATATCTCAAAACATAAGAGAAACTATCCATTATTTCTCCTAGTCAGTTGAAAGAAAAAAAATGTTTTGATGGCGAATAGAGAATTATTTGTATTTGGGACATTGACCTAGGAAATTTTTGGAGAAGGCACCATCTTAAGCCAAATCCACTGAACCATGGTCTCCCCCACCTTTGACTTTATAAAAATCAATTTTGATTGTGCCTTGAAAGGAAACCCAGTTCCATTGGGATTAGGAGTTTTTAGGGACTCCTCTGGTCATGTCCTTAGGGTGTTTACACGGTTCCTGCAGAAGGCACCATCTTAAGCCAAATCCACTGAACCATGGTCTCCCCCACCTTTGACTTTATAAAAATCAATTTTGATTGTGCCTTGAAAGGAAACCCAGTTCCATTGGGATTAGGAGTTTTTAGGGACTCCTCTGGTCATGTCCTTAGGGTGTTTACACGGTTCCTAGAAACCAATAATGCAACTGAGCTAGCGGCTCTAGAAAAGGGCCTTCTCAGTGCCTCCATTCATAGGTATGACAAGTTGATAGTGGAAGGGGACTCTCTCATATTGGTGAATGCATTCAAACGAATGTTGAATGGCACCCAAGTTAACAAGCTCACGCACGATTGGAGACTCTCCTCAGGCTTGGAAAGAATTTCCAACAAATTTTCACTCATCACAGTAATCATTCCCCTCAATGTAAAGTGCAAAGCAAATAGTCTGGCGGACAGACTAACCAATGAGGATATGTCGTTGGCCACTCAAGATTTGGATGTAAGTTGGGATAACTTAGAAGCAACCACCCTAAAGGATGACTATATATGCATCCACTATATGCAGTGCCACTTGCAATTTGGAATAAACACAAGGGCTAGGAGGAAGTATAATACAAGATGTGAGAATGCAGAAGGTGAAGGATGTGGAGGAAACTAAGTGGGCATGTGAACCTCCACATTCTGCATTGAAATTTTTGGAATGTGGGATGTGGGACAAACAACCCGAAGTGCAGGAAGTGGAATAAAAAAAAGGTCATTTGGAAGAAAAATGAGGGATGCAAGAATGTAGAAGGTGAAGGAAGTGGAGCGGATCAAGAACCTCCACATTCCACATAGAATTTGTGGAATGCAAGATGCGGGGGTGACAATGTGGAAAGGTGGGGGAATGCAAAGAAAGGGGGCATCATGAAAACCTTTGCATTCCACATAGAAAAGCAAGATGCAGAGGGTGGTAATGTAGATCTTGGATGACAAAATTTTGTCTTAAGAATAACTTTTGTTAACTTCATATTGTTATATCCAAATCCTATGAGCTAAATAGTTATAATGTGATTATGAACAAATCTATTAATATTGAATATAAACAAGTAGAATCATAAGAAATAGCCTAATAGAATGTACTTTTTTATACTAATTAATATATAATTAACTATTTAAAAAAACAACACTTCATGATCTTGAGGTATATCAAATACCCTGATTTATATGGAAAGTGTCCCTGTTTTCATATTGCTTTGCAAAATGTAGCATTATCCAAGTTAACAAAACTTTCAATAACAATATGTTGTGCCACATATAGACAAGCACAACTTGGTCATCCATAACTGCTCAATGGGTCGCACCAAGAAACATGTCCATGCTCCCTGTAATGGAACTACACGTGTTAAATGCGATTAGAATGGGAAGGATGGCACCGTTGAGAAAGAGGAAGCTCAAAAATGCTTTTTGGAAGAAGACTAAAGCATCTTCCTCTGATACAACACCCTCTAGTATCGAAAGAAACTAGGATAAACTTTCATTGTACATTTGCTCAATCTGTGGACTTGCACACAATGATTATCCCACCAAATTGTGATCCGGCAAAAATGTTTCCTTCACAATCAAGACTAGAAATACCCACAACTGCTCTCCTAAAGAAGGTGTTAATAGATGATTGTTTCCTTTTAATGGAGGCAAATTTAGTGTTAATGATCCAGTTAGGGAAGCTAGAACCATATAGCAGACCATTAGAAGAAATTAAACGAGCCAACATGTAATGTTTCCTTGTGTCATGCAGGCATGTGCACTCATCCACTACGTGGGTGGATTGTCTTACAAAAGCTATAGTTGGAACCCAAAAAAATGTGAATTGGTGGGAAAAAGGAGACATGTGCCTAGGTCAATAGTCTCCACAGTCTACGATTCATGTGGATCTCTGGTTTGTACAATCTAAGCCTTGGCAAATTGATGAGTGTAATGTATCATGAAGTAATTAAGGGCTATGTTGTTGAAGAAATGGCCCAAGAGTGTCCACCTGGGCAGTGAGTAGGGACGATCCAAAGGAGGAAGTAGAAGTAGAGTGTCGCTACATTACATGGGCATAATTTCCCATCTCCTACACAAATCTTGTTGTTGCATGTAGCATGGGGATGTAGAAGTTGTGGAATGTTAATCATTTCCTTCCCTTTACAATGCAATCACAACTTCGTATCTATGGGGACAAAATGTTATAATACAATGTTAGCCTACTTATACTCTAAGGGTGATTGTTGACCCAATCCTTTTGTTTGGCATGCTCATTCTCACCTAAGGTATCACATACCTTCCATGTTTTTGAAATTGTTGAAATTAACATGTTCGATACAAAATGCATCATCATAACCTTTAGTTTTAGGCCTAGTATGTACTATTTATACTTTGATATCATATGATTGGAACTATATAATTGATTTGCGTGCAAAAATATGAATGACACAATATGACTTGTATAGAAAAATATGCTTAACCTATTAGTGTTCTGAAACCATGTGTGTCTTTTGCATTCCAAGACCATGTGCCTCTTTTGCATAATGAATATTGGTTTTTGAGATGTTTGATATTGAGTGTGCTTCATCTCCTTAATTGAGGTTCCTAGTAGGATGAATTATTACTAGTTACCCCTTAGAATCTTAGGATGAATTATTACTAGTTACCCCTTAGAATCTGACTAGGTGGCATAGCACTTGAATGAAATTCTCTCTATAAATGTAGAGGTTTTAATTAAAGAAAACTAGAAAGACCAAGCAATGATATCTAAACTATTCAAATATTTAAAACTAAAATAACATGTACACCTTGAAACCAGCTTGTCTTTGTAGTGCCCCTTATAATCAGTGCATTTTTGTAAGAGGACTTGAAACCATGTTCATTGTAGTAGTTTCCAATATCTATTTCTTGTTTTGCTCATGGGCATGTCACCTTGGTAAATCTATGATGACTACCATCCTTGTTACCATAG
>CBVK0104558383.1:0-14444 GCA_900067695.1 Picea abies
AATTTTAATAAGTTCAAATTAATTACGGTCTCTACAATTGTTAAGTATGCCAGATCCATTATTCACATTGGACCCCCCTGCTCCGTTGTTACTCCTATGATTCTGATTGGTTTGATTAGCAAGTCACTGAGTTATAATTTGAGTAAGTTGTTGTCGTCCAACTGCTAAAATCTCCAAGATCTGCATTCCCCTTTCCTCATTGGCATCACCCATGTTTTCCACTTGTCCAACCTCCAGTTGATTTTCCCTTACTTCTTCTTCCTCTTCAAAAATGTTTTTTTCCCCTCGTTGCCTTCTACTTTTGTATGTGACACCTAGAAATCTATTGTCTTCACCCCTCATGAACAAAAAAAACCCTCTTCAGGCTGGCAGGAAAGAGGGCTCTGATACCACTATAATGTTCCTTGCTATATATATATATATTTTTTTTGTGTGTTCTCCTCATAGACTTTTATTCAAATAGTTTGTATGCAAGTCATTTATACATCAATAGAAGATGATGAACATCAGCTATAATAAACTACGATATCAACAAGGAATTCACCACCAATTTGATCCACTTTATTATTAACTCAAATGAGATGAACACACACAACAATAAGATTTACAAGCTGATATAACATTGATAGATCTGACCTCATGAACAACTATGTTATAGATTTGATATACTGGGAATAGATGACTGATGTATATTGCAATTGTTGTTAAAGCGTCCCCTCTCCAGATGTATGTAGGCCCACGTAATTAATCACCAAGGAATGCGCCCTCTATAGCAGGAAACTCGACATCTACTAACATATTTGGTTTGTCCCCAAAAGGAAATCAATCTCTACAGAAATAAGTGTCGCTTGCATGAAGAATGGCATCTTCACTCACACAGGAAAATTTTCTCTTGGAATAAACTCTGCTCAATATGAATCTTAGCCTGTAGACAGTAAATATTTCACCCAGCAAGCAATAGCTCGACCCAGCCACACTATAACTCAGCTCGTCATATAGAAATCAGCCCCAAACAGTCAGATACTTGGCCCTCTTGGCAAGGAATCGTTGGCACAGTCAAAATCATCCCTTTTGAATGGAAACTCGTCCTCCCTCCATAACAATTCATCCCAAAAACAAGAAATGGCTAGCCCCCAAATGGACAACTCAAACACTGAAAGAAATCTCTGCCACAAACTATAAAAACTTCGCTGCCCAAGAAGAAACACTCAACTACCTTGAAGCACAATGAAGAAATATGTATGATCTCCTCCCTTCGACCAACTAGGGTGGATGGTCTCACAACCGAAGCCAATATCTGAAAATCCTCCTAGGGTTTTCATCCGAAGAGTTCCAAAACCACAATGAGCTCTCTCAACGAGAAAATTAGAAAATGCTAATGCTCAAATGAGAGAGAGCACCCTCCTTTTTCCCTTTTATTTCTTCATTGACTCTTTTGCAACCCTTTTACCCTTTTAATAAATTTAAGTGACGTTTCATATTCTTCCTAGGTCACTTTAGGTGCTTTTTCCCCTTTTTCCCCTTTTTAATTATCTAATGTCATTTTGTTAGGCACTTTTGCCCTTAGGACATTAAATAATTAATTAATTTCCTTCTTAAGAACTATAGCCTACGGGAATCGCTTAGGCTACTGCGTCCAAGTCCCATGATCACCCGGAAGGGGACATTACAGAGCAATATAGGTTCATTTGGTAAAAAATGGATACTCTCAAGAAGAGGGTGTGGATTATGAGAATACCTCCTCTCCAATGGACAACATGGCCTCTATTAGGTTGTTGTTGGCATTTAAAGTTGCTACTCGTGGTTTGGAAGTAAAGCAAATGGATGTGAAGACAATGTTTCTTCAAGATGCACTCAAAGAAGAAATCTTCATTAAGTAACCAAAAGGATTTTTTTGTAGAAAAGAGAGAAGACATGGTGACCTATTTAAGATATCATTATATGGCTCGAAGTAGTTCCCAAGGAAACAGTACCAATGGTTTGATGAATATATTATCAGACAAGGGTTCGTAAGAAGCAAAGTTGAGAATTATGTTTACTTTAAGCAAGAAGGTAGTACCTTCATTATTTTGATTTTATATGTTGATGATATTATTTTGTAGTGATTGTAAACAACAGGTCAAGAAGACTAAGTCCCAATTGTCATGTGAGTTTAACATGGAGGACTTAAGTAAGTTGCATTATTATTTAGGAATTGAGGTGAAGACAAACTGCCAAAACATAGCATTTTATTTCAGTGAAAAAAAGTATGCAAATGATAGACTTGATTTCTTTAGGATGGATAAGTTTAAACATGCTTACACTCCATCTAAAGTGCAAGTTTGCTTGTCAGCAAACATGAGGCTTAAGAGAAAACATGGGGAAGAGGAGATGGAAAAAATTCCATATGTTATTGCAATTGGTAGCCTTATATATGAAATGGTGTGCATAAGACTAGAGATTGCACATGCAATGGCCATTGTAAGGAGATACACAAAAAATCTAGTTCGATATCATTAGACAATAGTTTTTGAGGATCTTTAGGCACCTATGGACCACTGGTAACTATGTTATTTGCTATCAAGGAGATGGAAGTAAAAATCTCCAAATGCATGGATTTGTTAATGTTCAATGGAAGGTGATGTGGACAATGCAAACCCTTGACCTTTTCCACTACTCTATTGGGGACACTATACCCCGCACCAGAGGCAGAATAAGGGCCATTCAGAGCGTTTTTGAACGACTCCTCTATGGCGTCCACTAATGCTTATATATTTACACTATTTGGAGTTATGAGTTGGAAGAGTAAGAGGCAATGGGTGGTTTCTCATTCCAAGCTAAAGCATAGTACATGATAGCTTCAAAGACCTCCAAGGATGTTGTTTGGTTGTTGCAATTTTGTAGAAATATTGAACATGAACATGGGCCCATGCCTATTTGTTGGAACAATAAAAGTGCAATTGCTTTGGCAAAGAACGCCAAGTTTCATCCTCTAACAAAGCATATCATGTTAAAATTCCACTACATCAAAGAGGTGGTGGAGTTCAATGAGGGAACTAAACTCTAGGTTAGGGCTCAAGGTAATGCCACTAATTCTTTAACTAAGGTAGTGGATGGAAAGAAATTTGCTTGTTGTAGGGGCATGGTAGGGATTAAACCTTGTTGGATATGACTAGCAAGGGGGGGATTGTTAGGATATTGCCAATTACATCATTTGTGTAACTAGCAGTTTCCATTTGGATATGGAATGTGGAAAGAAATCTCTGAATTGCATTCTTGTGACAATCAAAGTGCAAATGCTTTGGCAAAGAATCTCAAGTTTCATCGATGAATAAAGCATATCATGGTGTAATTCCACAACATCACAAAGGTGGTGGAGTCCAATAAAGTAACTATACTCAAGGTTAGGACTCAAGATAGTGCCATGGAATATTTAAATAAGGTAGTGAAGGGAAAAAAATATTGGTGTAGGGATAAGATGGGGTTTTAACCTTGGTCGATGTCATTGTTGAGTGGGAAATTGTTAGGATATTGCTACTTACATCATCTTTGTAACTAAAAAGTTTCATTTGTATATAAAATGTGTAAAAGAATCTCTCGATTGCATTAGTGTATTTTACAAGCAAAGTTATTTCCCAATATATCATTCATTTTATATATCATTTATTTTAGAGGCAATGCTATTTCTATATTGTACATTCTTCATAAGAAAAAGTCAATACAAATAATAATTTGTTTAGAGTAAAAGAAAAACTTTTGTCATTGTAAAGAAGTTTCTTTGTTATAATTATTCTATTATTTTGAATTTTCTTTTTTTCTTTTGAATTGTACATTTTTTTCCATTTACTACATAATACTCTCAAAATAACACTAATGTAACTTATTCTTTACATAAGTTTTCTGGCTAGAAATTTTCATAAACAAATATGTAAAATTTAAAATTTCCATTGTTCATTTATTGATTAAAAAAATCTAAATTTATTTTGGATAGACATCACATGGTTGTACGGATATTCACATATATAGAGAGGATCTACAAATAGAATTTGCTCTATCATAAATTTTTGGATGGAACTCAATGTTGCTATATACGTTGCCTTTAATTTGGTTTAATTCATTGTAAATAAGGCATATTATTTAATTCATTGCCTAAATAAGGCATATTATTTTAGAATTTGCTCTATCATAAAATTTTGGATGGAACTCAATGTTGCTATATACGATGCCTTTAATTTGCTTTATTTCGTTGTAAATAAGGGATATTATTTAATTCAGTGTTTAAATTAAGAATATTATTTTAAATATTTAAAAAGTAGAATCCAACCAATTATAGGTTTAGGATTTTAGCACTCTCGTGTTTTTCAATGAGAAAATTCCCCTATGGGGCGAATGGGAAATAAAAAAAACAAATTGGTTATCTTTTATTATTGTTTTTATAATTAAAAAATTAATTTAAATATATTTTAGTTTAGAATTTATAAGTAATAATATATTTTGAAAAATCCTATTAAGCCACGCGTTAGATTGGTATATGAGATCTTAACCAGGTTTATGGATTTTTCCACCTTATCATTTTAATTTTTTATTATGGATTTTTCCATTTTATCATTTTAATTTGTTATTTTGTTGGTTAAGTACAACAAATCGTTAGATTGGTATATGAGATCTTAACCAGGTTTATGGATTTTTCCACCTTATCATTTTAATTTTTTATTATGGATTTTTCCATTTTATCATTTTAATTTGTTATTTTGTTGGTTAAGTACAACAAATTGAATAATTATTATTTTATAATTGAAATAGTAATACACATTGAATAATTATCATTTTTATTATTTTATAATTGAAATAGTAATACACATTGAATAATTATCATTTTTATTATTTTATAATTGAAATGGTAATAGCCCCAAGTGTTAGCTCAATTGATATCTGAAATTTCATTTTTTTTGTTTCATTCTTTTTGTTGATTAAAAATAAATGTGAGGTTTCATTTTTCTTGTTAATCACAAGTGAAAATGAGTTTCATTCTTATTGTTGTTGATTACAAGTGAAGAAATACTTGGTAGGTTTTCAGTACTTTCTTCAACTCAAAAATAAATGATAATAAACAAAAAAAAAAATGAAAAAAAAAAAAAATTATTATCTCGAAACAAAAACTAAATAGAGAAGGTGAAAATGATAACTTTACTTACATCTTATGTAATTTACAATTTTATAGTGGCAACGACACAAACCAAATAGTTTCTTTGGTTTGTCACGTAGATGAAGAAGAAATAAAATACGTCCTCAATAAACGAACTCGAAATTTTTTCTCTAAAGCATGAAATCCATTGCTTTCAAGTTGAAACCAAAAAAGCACATACCAATTTAATCATATCGCATAGTTCCTGAACCAAATCTGGAAATTATGCTAGCAAACCATGTGAGTAGTGACAAACAACATCTTTGCATTTTGATTATCTCGATCAAGGATTTGTATTAAGATTCGTTTATAATTTTTCTCCCCTCTTTCCATATTTTTTTGTTTTAACTTTAATATTATGCGCCTATAATAGAGAGTATTCCAGTGTGAGTGATTCTACCACTATGAGAGCCATAACACACTAAGGTCTCATATCAATAGACACTTTAAAAGAAGGCTTTAAGGTCTCTTATCCATAGATACTTTGAAAGAAGGCTTGCAATCACTATTATGTATAACTCAATACTGAATATTAAAGGCATGTGTTGATCTTAGATGTAGCAAATTCAAGTTTTTCTTTAGTTGCATATTTAGTTAATTGTAAATTTACTTGAATAGTTTAGGATTACATGCACTTAAAATTAGATTTTATGTTCACATGAATAGAATTACACCAAGGTTCTTTTGTATTTGATCATTTTGGTAACAAGACGAATTTGTTTTTCGTGTGGTTATCATTTTTGTTTTTAAATGGTGTTCATTTTATTTCATTGTTTTGTATTTTCCACAATGTTTTAATGTGTTGTTAATTATATTTATAGAAATAATTAAACCTTCAATTGGTATCAGAGCAAGCAAGTTACAAAGGAAAAGATTTAAATAGTCACTATCCTCGTAGATCCATAAGAGCTCCAATCTACAATCCCAACCATTGGATGAGATGAAGAAGGTGAATACTTCAAATTTGAAGAATTCATGACCACCAACAACAGTAACATGAGTGTCACTCGACCTCAAATCCCTTAGTTTCGAGGAGAGAACTATGGATTTTGGAGCATCCAGATCAAGACGCTATTTTGTTCTCGATATTTATGGAATCTAGTTGAAATTTGATACCTAGTGCCAACTAATAAATTTGTGTTCAACACATGGACATATGCTCAAAGAGAACAATTGAAAGAGAGCAAGAAAAAGGATTCAAAGATGTTTTTCTATATTCAGCAAGCCATGCATGGTCAATTTTTCCTAGAATTGCAGTAGCAACAAAGTTAAAGGAAGCATGGGATAAGTTGCAAAATGCATATCAAGGTACGAACAAGGTAAACATTGTCAAAATTCAAATCCTAAGAAGAAATTTTAAGAGTTTATTAATTTAAGAGTAAAAAACTATGCATGATTTGTTAACATGTCTTATGAGGATTGCAAATCCAATGAGGTCTTATGGAAACATATCAAAGGATAGTTGAGAAAATATATAGAAGTTTAACTCCTATATTTGATCTAGTGGTTGTTGTGATTGAGGAATCCAAGCATTTGGAATCACTTTCTATTGAAGAGCTCATGAGGTCACTTCAAGTACATGAGCAACAAAGAATAGATCTATAAATTGCACTTCTCTTGAACACACATTTGAATCACAAGTCAACGTTGATGATTCAAAAACAAGAGAATGGAGCACTCCTCTCTAGGAGAACATTCATTATATAGAGGCCAAGGCAAAGGAGGATCTAGAGGCACGAAAAGAGGTCTTGGAAGAGGTTGAGGCTGAGGGATGATCAATAGTGTTGATGGAGGTAATCAGAATTTTGGTAAATCTCATATTCAATGTCATTATTGTAGAAAATACGGATATTATGAGTCTGAGTGTATTGAAAAAAGATTTGATATAAATAAGTAGAGAGCTCAATTCATAGAAGAAAATGAAGAGTATAGTCCTATGTTTTTCACTTGTAATATGGTTGAAGAATCTTTAGAAGATGTTTGGCGTTTAGATAGTGGTTGTAGAAACCATATGACATGGAATAAGAAGCTACTCTCTCGTTTGGATGAATCAATGTAATCTCAGGTAAATCTTGGAAACAAGACAAAGATGTTAGTGATGGTAAAAGGCGTCATCTCAATCATGAAAAATCATAATGAGCATAAATTTATTTCTGATGTCTATTATACACCTGGTTTAGAACTCAATTTGATAGGTGTTGGGAAGCTAGTTGAAAATGGATATCAAGTTGTTCTTAAAAATAACAAGTGTGTTATTTATGATAAATCTAGTAGCATTGAAAGTTGTTGTAATGGTGTCAATGACAAATGATCATATCTTTCCCTTGACACTTGCAAGTGGATTTCCTTAAGTTTTGAAAGCTCTGGATGATGAATCTTAGTTGTGGCATATGATATTTGTTCATCTAAGTTTTCGTGGTTTGTATTTACTTTACAAGAAACATATGGTGAATTTATTGTCAGTGATGGAGCAAAAGAACTAGGTATGTGAAGGTTGTAACCTTGGAAAACAACACAGAGATTATTTGTTGGCACGAAGATCGTGGAGGGCCAAGGCACCTCTTGAGTTGGTGCATGCAAATATTTGAGGTCCAATACAAACACCTTCTATTGGTAAGTGTGGTGATTTCATTACCTTTATTGAGGATTTCAATAAAAGGGCATGGATATTTTTTCTTAAATATAAATCAAAATCTTTCATTTTTTCAAGCACTTTAAGTCTATTGCAGAGAAACACAATGGTTGTTTTCTGAAGGTGGTACAAATAGAGGGGGAGGATTTACTTCTCATAAATTCCAAAACTTTTCCAAAGAGAATGGAATAAAGAGGACGTTGACCACAAACTATACTCCTTCACAGAATGGAGTAGTGGAACATAAAAATAGAACAATAGTTGAAATGGTGTGGAGCATGATTAAGGCCAAGGACCTTCCAAATTCTTTTTGAACACTACAAATACTTTAGTTTATTTTTTGAACATGTGTCCTAGAAAAAGTGTGAAGGGAATGACTCAGCAAGAGGCTTGGAGTTGAAGAAAGCCAAGTGTGAATCATCTTAAAGTGTCTGGATGCATATCATATTCTTGTGGTCCCAAGGAGAAGCAATAGAAATTGGATGATAAGAGTCAAAAGTGTATCTTTGTTGGCTATGATGGGGAAATAAAGGGTTATAAGTTGTATAATATAATGACAAAAAAATGATTTTCAATGGTGATATAATCTTTGGTGAAAAACATAGTTGCATATTTGAAGAGAACCCTTTAGAGTTCCCATCTTTTAGAGATCACATTTAGTGGTTGTCTTTGCATTTCCCATCATTCTAACATCATGTAACACTTTATGTTAGCAAATATATTGTTCCATCTATCTTTGAAATAAGAGGTGATTATAGGAACTTTCGTTGAATGCCTCAAGGTAACTTATCTCATAAGAATTCTATCTTATGAAAAGAAATTGCAAGCCTTAAATAATGCAACATATTGGGTTGGTTTTAAATGGTTCCTATAATTCTAGTTGACATTGTGAATTTATGGACGAGTTTGCACATTAACTCAATTACAAGATGGGAGGCAATTTGAAAACAATTCAGAATGGTGGGCAAATACATGATTGACATATGTGATGGTGTTGGCATGAAGCTTGACACACTACCATTCTTGTGGCCATATAGGAGATCAATGCAAATTGTTGTCGTGGAAGTTGCTTGATATAAAAAGATCTCAAGGATTATACAATGAAGAAAATGAGGGATTTAATCATTTTAATAAACTCTATATTGGGTGTGTACAATCCAAGACTCACTTAGAAATAAACTTGCTGGTCCTATTAACACAGATCCCTTAGCATTTACCATAGACCCTAGGGGCATTATGCCTCTAGTTTTTCATAGTATGAATATTAATGGTCTTATTTGGTCCATCGTTGAATTTCTACTATGATCATCAACAAAAATCCATTTTGTCATTTTCAAGTGTTCAATAATGAAGTTAAAATGCATATCTATTATTATACATCGTTTTTATTCTTATAATAGGGATGTACAATAGTATTGTTGTTTTTATAGAACCAATTTGGATTAGATTAGATATTTCTATTACTACAAAATCAATTTAGACTAGATTATTGTTGTTTCTACATAACTACATTGGACTAGATTATTAGTGTTGCCATATAACCCATGAAAACAAATTTTATGATTGTTGAGCAGAAAGCCGCATTGACGCATGGTCATAATCATGCACATGAAATCTCCTTCTTCGTTTGTTCATTCATGCTAATGCTATAATTTATCGTCTTTCAGTGCTTCACTTAAAACTAAACTATTGTGTACTAAAGTTTAGGCGTGGATGACCTAAACAAAGTGATAATAACCTCTAATTTGTTTATTATCATCCTAAAACTAGGTGAACATGCAAAATAGCCAGTTCGACCAAGGATGCTCCCATATCAAATTCCCTTGGTTAGAAATTTTGAGCATCCTGTTGAAAAGGTAGGTCAACCATAATTTGCAGATTAAACATCATCCTCCACCCATCTCTCTTGTTATTATCCACAACGTTTCCTTCAACATTTTTACCCAACATTGTTATGCTTCCACCCACTCTTTAAATTTTATTTCATTCCTTTTAATTAGTCCCACATTGTTGCACCACCTCCTCCTTTACTCCAACGATACTTACTTCCTTACACCACTGCCACTCAATGGTTCTCACTACTTTACACCTCTACCACTCAATGGTGTTCACTACCTCCCCATCCCCCCTCTTATGCACCATTCCCAAGGCTCATAACATTAATTGCACAAGTGCATTATTCTTCTCGCTATCAACTCTGCTTATGGTTGTCTCTCTCATGGCCATGTCATCAAACTTATTTGTTGAATTTATTGAAAACATACCAACACACACAACATTATGGAAATGGCAAACTCCTATATGCTCCTCCTTCACAAGTGTTGTCGCTATAGCACCAATGTTATGCTCTTCATTTTCTTTTGCTCATTGTTTCATAGGATTTTGGTACTTCACTTCCTTCACATATGCCAAGACTTGACTTGTCATAACCTTCCCATCCTTGTACACTTCTTCATTCAAAGGATGTAAGTTAAATTCCATCCCATCATTTTCCCATTGGTAGGTGTTTCTTTTCCCATCATAAATAACCTTACTATAAAACTGTTATGACCTTCCCAACAAAATGTGACAAGCATCCCTGGGCAAGACATCACATAGATTGTTATCATTGTATCCTCTAATATTAAAATTAATCAAACACCATTCTCTCACAGTGACCCTATTCCAACTTTGTAACCATGACACTCTATATGCCTCTAGATAAGGTGTACTCTAAAAAATTCAATTTCTATAAAATGTTAGCATACACTATAGTTTTTGAACTACCACCATCAATAAGAAAATCAAAACGTTTACCTCCTATCTTGCATTTCATTATGAAGATTGTATCTCTTTGTTATGGTTCTCTATCAAACTCTTTCTCACGTTGCAACAATACTTTCCTTATCATTCAATTTTCCTCTTGCTTTTACCTCATTTCAATCACTTCGCTTACTACTATTGATGGTTGTGCTTCAACTATATGTGTTCTTGCTTCTTATTCTCTTCCTCCCTTCAACAATTATGGGCATTAAAATAGCATATGGCCTTGCACTCCACATCTAAAGAAAATTCCTTCAAATTTTCCTCCTCAACCTTCGCCTCGTGTTGAGCCTCTTTCTTTGTCAACATCAAATATTATTCATTAGATTGGTCCAGGGTGCTAGACTTGCTCTCACCTTCTTCAACTAATGTTTTTAACTACCCTCTTCCAGATGGTTTACTACTTTCATTGCAAGTTCTCCTCAATTCTCAAAGTTGCTTGATAAGCCTCTACCAATAAAAAAAACCAAAACATTAAATAGTTCATCTTGAATGACATATTTGGCCATAGATTCTAAACTCTCCTCACTCTACCTGGACCTTATAGAAAGTCCATAAAATTCCTCTGAGTACTCCTTCACTAACATCTTTCATTGCATCAAATTTTGTGGTCTTTTCCATAGAGTTAAAACATTATCCATAACCAAAAATTTACTTTTCAATTCTAACACCATGTTATCTCGAGTTTTAATCTTCTCTTTACCACTACTTTCTCTATTCAATTGCAACTTTTCCCACCACAAAGAAGCATGACTCCTCAATTTTGCACAAACAAACTTAACCCTCATACAATCTCTAATATGCTCAACTTCAAAGAACTTTTCCACTTCTCATATCCAATTTATCAATTGCTCAGGGTTTAAAATTCTTGAATACCCACAAGTTTCAAGTTTAGATTTACCTCTAATACCTTTGATTGCTTTGATCATTTTTTCTTCAACTATCACCTACTCTTCTAATTCTTCTCGAATCGTAGTGTCTAATTACATTTCATCATCATTGTCGCCCCGCACCACACGTGCTATAATCTCCTTTGTGTTGCCTCCATGGCAATCTACTCTTGCCACCATTGTCTTGATCATTGTTGTAAGGGCATAATCTCCTCCTATGAGCTCCCCACCTCACCAACGTTCACAAATTATTCGATCTCAAACATTTATCTCTGGTCCTTCCCATCACACACTTTGATACCACTTGATGCAACACGCAATCAGCTATTAGAGTTACAAAGCACAACTCAACTCTCACACAATCATAAAAAAAAATAACAATTAAAACATACTCCACAAAGCACTTCATAGAAATTAACACTCAAAATTATGCACTATTATCTAAATGGCAAATGGCCACAAGCTCCATGACCTTTATCACAAACAAAAAACAATTCCCTTAGATTTTGTTAATTATTTTCCCGTGCAGCATCTAATTGCACTTCATCATCATTATCACCCTACACCACATGGGAGATAACTCTCCTTTGCGCTGTGTCCATGGCATCCACTCTTGCAACCATTGTTCTCACCATCATTTCAAGGGAATTCACGTCTTCTACATACTACGATCTCCTAAGTATTTCACAACCTCTTCCTCTTTGCACCATCGCTTTACTCTAGAATATCCTCCTATGAGCTCCCCAACACACCAGCATTCATAAATTATTCTATCTCAAACATCTCTCTATGGTCCTTCCCACTGCATGCTTACTTTGATACCACTTGATGCAGCATGCAAGTTGGCTATTAAAATTACACAACCCAACTCAACTCGCACAATCATAAAAGAATAGCAATCAAAATATAATTCACAAAATACTTAAGCAAAAATTTAACACTCAAAATAATACACTAATATCTCAATGGTAAATGGCCACAAACTCCATGACCTTAATCAAAAACACAAAGCCATTCCCTTAGCTTTTGTTAACTATCTTTCCACTACCTATTACAAAGTCGAGCAAAATTGTGGAAAAGTATCAAGCAATTCAAATTGTTGAAAGTAATTGCTTGGATCCTAGATTGTGGAAGAGTATCAAGCAATTCAAATTGTTGGAAATAATCACTGGGTCCTAGATGGACTAGTCTTCAAAGTGATTAAAACCATTGTAATCAGATCATTTCACAATCACCATAGTTATCTCTTTGACTTCTAAACCAATAACATCAATTAAGTAATATAATTTAAATTATATTACTTAATTTACACCATAATTTCCTTGCATCTGAAAAAAAAGAAATTATAAATCAATAACATCAATTAAATAATATAATTTAAATTATATTACTTAATTTACAACATGATTTCCTTGCATCTATACCATAATTTCATTGCATATGAAAGAAAAATAAATTAAATTTAAATTATATTACTTAATTTACACCATGATTTCCTTGCATCTACACCATAATTTCCTTGCATATGAAAGAAAAGAAAATTAAAAAGAGTTGGAATTTAGATTATCCACTTAAAATATTATAACAAACTAATGCATGATGGAGGAGGGGGGCAGATTTGGGAATAAAAAGTTCAAAACAAGAAATCCATTGAACTAGATAATCTCAAATTTACCAGCATTTCAGTCCACCGTGTCAAAGATATCCAAAGTCAGATACTAAAATGAAAAGTACAATATTTAGAAATCAATATTCAGAAATCAGGCTTTTGCCATCATGGGAATAACATCCATTGACCATACAAACAAGAGAAACAAATAAGAGTAAGAAAGGGTTAGGGTAATTATTTTTTTTAACTTAGTCATGGAAAATCCAATATCTTGGTTTTCTGTAAAACAAAGAGACAATGCAGTGTTCCTCGTGCCAAAAAATGTGTTAAAAACAAACAGTCAAACTCATCCATCACTAGCTTTTGTATTTTGTTTGTCCGGATTTACTTTTAAAATAAACGTGCCAACATTCTCCGGATTTTTCATTATAAACGTGTTCTTCATCGATCCATAAAGCTAGAAAAATTTGCAGAGACGTGGAAAGTTTAAAATTTTGATTTAATTAAAAACACAAATTTATTTTGGTAGTCTTCAAATAGAATTTGCTCTCTGATAAATTTTTGAATAGAGCACATGATTTAGGTTAAACTGAAAGGGTTACAGTATTAAATAAATAAAGCTTTAATTGGTCTTAATTCCTTTAATTTGGTTTGATTGGTTGTAAATAATGCATATTTATTTTTAAATAAAAATTCATGGGCTTCATCAAGTTCTAGGATCCTAACACAGTGCATTCCTTGATTATAAGGACCTTACAGGTGGTCGTTATACTTTTGTATAAAATTGATGAAGATAATGGGAGGCAGGGTATCCTGGGCGGCCTAACAGAGAGAGGGTTTGGGCATAATAGAATACAAATCACAAATGGTTGTTCTGTATAGTGTAATAGAAGCGGATATGGCTGTAGAGAATGTTTGCTTAGTTTCAATGTAACACCATTTGAAAGGCAAATGTTTACTTCTGTAAATAAACATTGGCAGAGAGAATATATACATGGAGAGCAAGGGAAAAGTTGCAACATTTGAAAGATTTGCAGCATTCCAACACACACCGGTTTGTGGTGGAATCTATATCCCAAAGCTCTTTCCTCACTACAATCTACTACAATCTAAAGCATTTCAAGACTTTGTTAAATCCGTAGTGCTAAATACAAAAGACTTTAAAGATTGATTGGTTTACATGCGACTTTATAATTACGTCGAAAGGAGTACACTTATTGATAATTATTGATAATGGGCACAATTAATCACCTTTTAATTTAAAATTCTAATCTTATGACTAACAATTGAAGATGGTGGCATATTCTTAGTCGTACTCTCTAATCAATGGATGAAATTTAATGCTCA
>CBVK0104558516.1:9770-33539 GCA_900067695.1 Picea abies
GAGGCAGGGGTGGTTGCAAGACTCAGGTGTCTACAACCTTAGCTGGGACATAGATATGTGATTGTACTACTTAATAAAGAACTTAGCACTGTTAATTCCTCAATATATAATCATTAATCACTTCGCTGATAATGCAGGGCTTCACAACATTCACACTGTTATAACGTCCTTAAACACTTAGCATCAATAGATAGATCAGATCTAGAAGATCAAGCACTAAGCACATTCATATGGATCAGATCTAATATTCTCACATATCATTAGCACTAAGCATAAGAATATATATATATATATATATATATATATATATATATATATATATCATATATATATATATATATATATATATATATATATATATATATATAGTCATCTTAAAGCACTTAGCAAAAGAATACATAAACACATTAAGACAAACACAAAGCAAGGCAACACAACGTTTATGTGGTTCACCCCCACCCTGGGGCTACGCCCACCAACTCTTCTTCTTTATTGTTTTCAATCAATCGATTACAAGCAAAAATCCATCAAAACACTTACTACGCATAGGACAGAAGATATGCATAGCTCGCTAGATCCTTCTTCCTTGCGTTACAACACTAATCCCTCCATAATCGACTACACGGACCTGGACTTAGCTCTACAAGCCTCTTACAGTCATGCACGAAGCACTTACGGACCCTACTTGCACTTAGCATACATTCACATCACATAGATGCACTATTCAACTTCTTCTTACATTGCATATCCTTCTATTTATACATACCAAATAGGCCTAAACATGGGTAAACACATGGGCCACCATCCCATTTCCGTTACATATTCCCCAAAACCCAAAAAGGATCCAAAAGTGGGTCGAGATCCCGTGATCTCCGCTTCGTCTTATGCTCCTCCTTCAACAGTCTGTCGAAGTCCCAAAATAGGTCACTATGACCAAGAATCTCCCAAAACTTGGTCAAGGGACAACACTTATCTAACTCATTTCCTCTCAGGCGAAACCCATGATCTGAATCATTGGTTACATCTGCATTTTTTTATGGCACCTTCACCCAATAATTTTATCTCTACCCCCAAAACAATTTCACTGCCAACCAATTGATCTGTAACTGATTTAAAAATTATTCTGATCCTTACCCACAAATTTCTTACTCTCCAACAAAGTTTTCCTCTGCCATTTCTCCTCAAGCTCTATGTTGGAATGAAGGATTCCTTAGGCATTTTATCCACGTTTTTTTCCCCTCCAACGAATTTCCTTCTTCCTCTGCGATTGCACTTTCTTCTCTATGTTTTTTTTAATTATTTTTCCCATGCGTTCCTCAACCACGGTGATCATTTCTCTGCCCAGCAAGGTAATCTCTCCTAGGCATTTATTCTCTCCTTAACCTCTGCAATTATTCTTTATTTTTACTCAACAAAATTCATTTTTAATTGCCCAACGAATTCATTGCTATGTACAACGAAAATACCTCTTTATTTCTCTACGACTGTTGTTGTTTTTACTCAACCAAAGTCGTTTTTAATTGCCCAGTGAATTCATTGCTATGTACAACAAAAATACCTCTGTATTGATCTACGATTATGGTTGTTTTTACTCAGCCAAATTTGTTTTTAATTGCCCAACGAATTCATTGATATGTACAACAAAAATACCTCTTTATTTCTCTGCGATTATTGTTGTTTTTACTCAACCAAATTCGTTTTTAATTGCCCAACGAATTCATTGCTATGTACAACGAAAATACCTCTTTATTTCTCTGCAATTATTGTTGTTTTTCGTCAGCCATATTTGTTTTTAATTGCCCAATGAATTCATTGCTATGTACAACGAAAATACCTCTTTATTGCTCTGCGATTATTGTTGTTTTTACTCAGCCAAATTCATTTTTAATTGCCTAGCGAATTCATTGCTATGTACAAAGAAAATACCTCTTTATTTCTCTATGATTATTGTTGTTTTTACTTAGCCAAATTCATTTTTAATTGCCCAATGAATTCTTTTCGATGTACAGTGAAAATACCTCTTTATTTCTCTGCGATTATTGTTGTTTTTACTCAGCCAAATTTGTTTTTAATTTCCCAGCGAATTCATTGATATGTACAACGAAATTACCTTTTTATTGCTCTACAATTATTGTTTGTCTTTACTCAACAAAATTTGTTTTTCATTACACATCATAAATCCCTCCTTTGGTATCTTACCTCTGTTGATGCGTAGTGCAAGAAATATGAACCCGTGGGTTCTCCTCCTTGCTCCTTGCGTTTGGTATTGGGTGTTGAGTTGGCATTGGGATTTTATATGAGATCCCATGGCTTCAATGTTTTTTAATATGACTAAAAATTGGGCCTCGGTCCCATCATTTGTATTTAATATTAATCTTAGTGATATCGCCCCTTTTTACTTGATTTCTATAGTCATTTTCTTTTAGACATGTGATTTGTTGTTTAGAACCTTGTATAATTTCAAGTTAGTATATGAAGTATATAGTCTATCCTTTTATAAATGATTTTTATTAGTTATTAAATGATTTAAATGATTTCTATTTATAAATGATTTTCATTAGTTTTTAAATGATTTAAATGATTTCTATTTATAAATGATTTTCATTAGTTTTTTAAATGGATGGATAATGAAAAGTGGTGTTAGATTTAAGGCATTGATCTTCTTGGGTGCTCTTAATGAAATTGTAAATCAACTTCTCCTTACACCCTCCTAGAAGATATCCTAAATATGAATTGAATAGTTAATCTACTCGAGTTTAGACTACAATTATGTGCTTGATTCATTACTCTGTATGTGATACCCTCCTTCTCATGCACTTCCTTATCGTTGAAGATTTTGATTGTGATAGAGTAATATGTTGTATCTTGGAAATGGATTGATGTTAATTAAGCTTAAATTCGGTAATTAGTTCCCGCGCGCATCTTGAAAAATAAAATTGTTTATACTTGTGCCCTTAGAATAATGTTTTCATAAGAATGATTTATTAATTTTATTATCTTGCGCCTTGCGAAATAAGGTCAATATCTCATGCGTCTTGAACTATTGATGTATAAATGATGGATTAATTGAATAGAATTCTCATGCGCAATTCCATAATGTGATGTATGAGTAGTTGAGTAATTAGAATCATTGCGCACATTGAAAATATAATGTAATGTATGATGTTTAAATATTGGACTTCTCGCACAAATGGAATTTAATGTCATGAATGATGGTTTTAAATATTAGTCTTCTTGCACGAAATGAAAATTTATTATGACGGATGATTGAATATTGTGATTGGGATTTGCACCACAAATATAACTGATAATTTCTTTTGCGCATTGGATTTAATGTGGTAAATGATGTGTTATGTGAATGATTACTCATGTGCCATGTTTAATTGTGGATTAGGATTGATGTATTGATGAAATTGATTATCATTGATGTTGTTGATTTAGCACAGTTAGTTGGGACTTGATTGCACTAGTGGGATGTAGAGACCTCCTTGTTCCTCAGAAAAGTCATCAACCCTAAGACCGTAAATGGTTAAAATCAATTGGAACATGGGCTTGAGTGTTGCTTATGTGTTCTGGAGGTCCTAACCTTGCAGGGTAGGTTGGGAGGGTAGTAATTTTATATTCGTTATCTGACTGATTGTCATTGTAAATTGTTTAAGATGATTATGATATGCTAATCTGCTATGCTATTTATATTTGTGTGACGCTATCCTTCATTGACACGTTGAATGCGTTGTTAGTGATTTACATTATGAGTAGCTGGTACTGCTTTTACCTATGATGTTATTGATTAGGAATTGTAGTGATCATGTGTTGTTAATTTCTTAATGCAAAAATAAATAAATAAATAAATAAATAACCTTTTATTCTTCGCTTTTTCTTAGGCGTAACAAAGGGATGTTACATATGGTATCAAAGTGAGGTTCAACCCCATGACCTGGGATCATTACACCTTCCACTGTATTAAACACTTGATTGATAATTTGTCTCTAACTAAATTGAATTGTGTCCCTGCACGTAATCATGGTTAGAGGATGCTGCAAAGGCAGATGACGTGGTGCTAGGGGAGGAGGCCTGATGCCTCCAGTAACATCCACGCCAGAGGGGTCTAACCCCCAAGGATAAGAACAAGTCTTTGGACAGGAAAATATTGATGTGGGGGATGTGGTTGAGTTGATGAGGTCCTTTCAGAGGATGTTAGAGGCATTGATTAGTCGTCTGGATAAAGATGAGGCCACAGAGCTTGCACCCCATGAGGGTCCACAATGCACCCCATCAAATACTGGTAGCATTCACCAAGAACTAAAGAAGGTCAAGTTTCCCAAGTTATTGGGTGCCATGGACGACGTATCCACTAAGACATAGTTGGAGAACGTGGCGATGTGATTCAGACTTCACGACTACACGTCCAACATGAAGGTCCACATGGTGGTCTTTCTGTTGAAGGGGAGCACTCTTCTATGGTGGAAGACACTCCTGCCACAACTGAATATGGTCGTCAAATATGTTTCATGGGAACTGTTCGAGGAGCGGTTCCAAGAGTGGTATTTGTCTAAGGAATTAATTGAGCGCCAACTCACTGAGTTTAATGCCTTATGACAAGGTGGTCATATGGTGCCCGAGTATGAGGCTCGTTTCATGGAGCTGCTTAGGTATGCTCCACATCTGAACACTGAGAAGCTTAAGGTCAACAATTTTGTTTTCGACATTAACATCAACATTCATGCGAATGTGAGGATACTAATGCCTCAAACATTGCATGATGCTGTCCATAAATTCATCATAGTTGAGGAAGAGCTGATTAGCAGGGAACATAGCAGGACTCCTGCGAGACTGAAGGGACATGCAACATCTAGTGTGCAACAACATCAGATCGCAATTAGACATCCATCGGGGTATCGAGGCACTTCAAGAGGATCCACGTTTATGGAACCATAATGACCGACACCTTAGCAAAAAATTCCCTTCAGAGGACCATAACACCACCAACAACATCGTCCGCAGCAACAACAGTTCATGGCTGTTCATCAGAATAGACCAGGGTTCCAGGCTGGTGGGCCATCAATTTTACTTTGGGGACCAGGAGTATTGGAACAAAGAATGGATGCTAGACATGTGGAGAGCCACATTACTAGCGTGACTGTCCGGTTGAGAGGGCCAGAGCAAATGGGTCAACTAGACACATTACAGTAGGAGATTTGGGCAAGGACCACTAGATCCATGCAGTGGTAAATAACTGCTAGGTCGAGCACCAGTCTACTGTGATCGAGATGCCAGGTACAATCGCTGACCAGACCTTTAGTATTTTGATAGATCCAGGTGCTACATCAAGATTTATTTTTGGTGCAACGCTAAAAATAATTAAGGTAAATGCATTCAAACAAGACAAGTTTAGCTACATGGAAATGGCTTTGGAAGCCAAGTAGAAGGTTGGAGGAAAGGTTATGGACTGTAGCCTTAACCTGGGATATTTTTTCATGAAGGCCAACCTGTACGTCATGATCTTAGGATCTTATGACATCGTAATCAGTATGGACTGGTTGGAATCACATGAGGCGATAATCAACTGTAAGACAAAACAATTGAGTTTGTTCGATGATGAGGGACAAAGACGAGTGATTGTAGGAATACACCAGGGAGTTTACCTAAGGTTCATGTCTTCCCTACAACTATGGAAGATCTTGCGCAAGGGATGCAATCTTTATGAAATCCTTGCGTTGAACGAAAATGGCATGGCAGAAGGACTAGAAAACCTTCCAGTAGTACAAGAATTTATGGATGTATTCCCAGAGGAGTTACCAGCTTTTTCACCTGAGAGGGAATTGGAATTTACTATCAGCTTAAAACTTAGAACTGAACCGATAGAAAGAACTCCTTATCAAATGTCGACCCCTGAGTTGCAGGAGTTGAAAATGCAATTGAAAGAGTTGTTAGACCTAGGACTTATACATCCAAGTGTGTTACATTGGGGTGTGCCTGTTATTTTCATACAGAAGAAGGATGGGTTGTGGAGACTCTGCATTGACTACCATCAG
Source organism: Picea abies (assembly GCA_900067695.1). NCBI lineage: Eukaryota > Viridiplantae > Streptophyta > Pinopsida > Pinales > Pinaceae > Picea > Picea abies. The sequence continues at coordinate 15,806 of CBVK0104558516.1, forward strand.
TTGAACAAGGAAATGGTCGAGAGCCAGTATCCGTTGCCAAGAATATACGATATTTTTGATCAAATGAAAGGTGCTATGGTGTTTTTGAAGATCAAATTGAGATCAAGATACCTCCAGTTATAGATCAAGGAGGAGGAAATTCGTAAGACCACCTTCAAGATGAGGTTTGGACATTATGAGTTTACCGTTTTACCATTTGGACTGACAAACACCCCAGGGGTATTCATGAGTTTTATGAATGGGGTGTTCCGTGAATACTTGGACAAGTTTGTTCAAGTATTCATTGATGACATCTTGATATATTCTTGGATGACAGAAGAACATGACGAACATTTGTGCTTGGTACTACAGTGTTTACGAGAGAAAAAATTGTATGTGAAACTGTCGAAATTCTCTTTTTATCAATCGAGGATTCATTATTTAGGGCATGTTATCTTCGACGAAGGTATCGATGTGGATCCAACAAAGGTAGAGGCTATTATGGAATGTCCTGTGCTGACAATCGTACCAAAAGTACGTAGCTTCATGGGTTTAGATGGATATTATCAACGGTTCATCAAACGTTTTTCAAAGATATCAAATCCAATTATGAAATTGCATAAGAAAAACAATAAGTTTGTGTGGACCGAGAAATGCGTGGAAGCATTTCGAAGGCTCAAGGAGCTATTGACAACAACGAAGATACTAAAATTCCCTGACATGGCCAAGAAATTCTTGTTATGCACAGATGCATCCAAGGAAGGCTTAGGAAAAGTATTGATGCAAGACGGTTGAGTGATCACTTACATCTCAAGGAAGTTAAGAAAGCATGAGGAGAACTACACGACTCAAGATTTGGAGTTATTGGCCATTGTGTATGCCCTGAGAGTGTGGAGACACTACCTGATTGGACATAAATTCAAAATGAAAACAGACCACTGTGGTTTGCAACACATTTTTATGCAAAGTGACTTGAATGTGTGACAAAGGCGTTGGTCGGAACTGCTTAGCGAGTACAATTTTGAGATTACCTAAATAAAAGGAACAATGAACATAGTGGCAACTGCATTGAGTCAGAGACCACACATATTTTTGGTGATACCTCTTCAGACGAATCTTTGTGAAAATATTCTAACTATACATCGCGATGATGACTGGTATAAATAGGTTAAGGAAAATATCAGACTAGACACCATGTTGGTACCAAAATTTGAGGGATTTACTGTGGAAAATGACAGATCAATGAGATATAACAACCAGATTTACATACCACCTAACGATGAGTTGAGACGTTTGATCTTAAACGAAGCTTATAGAGCAGTGTACATGGCTCATCCATGAGTCATGAAGATGAGGGAAGACCTTAAACCCTTATTCTTCTAGAAAGAAATGAAGGTGGGCATAGTCAACTACATGGTGAGATTACTAGAATGTCAACAAGTGAAGGCTAAACATAGACATCCGACAGGATTACTACAATCACATGCTATTCAAGAAGCAGAATGGGAGGTCATTTTGATGGACTTCATCATTGGATTTCCGCTAACGGAAAGGATGCACGAATCGATTTTTTTTTTAATTGAAACTCTGACGAAGAGTGCACATTTTATCCCTGTACGTACTACGTATTAGGCGCCAGACATAGCTAGAAGTTTTATCAGCGAGATTTTGATATTGAATGGTGAGCCTAAGAGGATCATATCTGATCAAGGATCGATGTTTACATGACGATTTTGGACTAGTTTCCAAGAGGCCTTGGGAACCCAACTTAACTTTAGTACCGCGTATCACCTGGAGATTGATGGGAAGACAGAAAGAATGAACCAAATATTGGAAGATATGTTGTGTATATATGTGATGGACCAACATAAGAGTTGGGATGATTTCTTGCCACCGGTAGAGTTTGCATACAACAACAGCTATCAAAGCACCATTAAGATGGCACCATTTGAGTTTCTTTACGGGTGATCATGTCATATGCCTTTGAGCTGGGATCGACTTGAGGATAGGGTCTTGGTAGGACCAAAAACAATCCAAAAAATGGAAAAGCAAATGAAAATTATAAGACAAAGGATCAAATAAGCTCTGGATTGACATAAGAGCTATGCTGATGTGAATCGCGTTGACCGTAGTTATGAAGTTGGTGATCTAGATTTCTTGCTGGTGAATTCGCACAAGAGTTCGATCAAGTTTGGAAAGGGTGCTAAAATATCTCCTAGGTTTTTGGGACCTTTCAAAGTTGTGGAAAAGAAAGTACCCGTGGCCTATCGAATAGCCTTGCCTGATTCTTTGAGATGTATGCATGATGTTTTTCATGTATCTATTTTGAGACATTATGTTAGTGATCCTACACATGTGATTGACATGAGTTCTTTGCAGGTGTCGGATGAGGGTGCACTCATGGAAGAACCAATCTGCATTCTGGACCATCACATTTGATAGCTATGATGTCAAACAATTGATCAGGTCAAGGTCCAGTTTGACAATTATAGTCCACACTCGACTACCTGGGAGGATGCATATGATATGTGCCGACAATTTACATTTTTGTTTGATAGTTAGACATTTATATCTGTCAAATACTTTATTTAGTGCACATTATACTGTGAAACTTCAAGAAAAAGTTTAAAACAAGAGGGGGTGTATGTAAAATCCCTCTCTTTTGTGCACATGATTTGACTTATTCTTTGAGGGAACTTGCATGCAAGTGATCCGATTTTAGTATATGGTTGTCTATTCGCTTATGGATTCTTATTATAATGTTGGATTATGATGTTATGTTATTTGATATCTATGTATAGACAAGTGATATTGACGGGTTTCTCTTGAGTGTGCAAGATTCTTTACATATTGAGGGTGCTGATGGCATCGATGGACCTCCTTGGACTTTGGATCGAGCCAGGGAGTGGATTGTATATGGTTTGGATATTTTTATTATGAGTATGTGACATATGATCCGGTATATTATGATGTTGTTTATGGATCGTTGATAGGTATCGTTGATGGATGCAGGTTGACGAATGCTTGCTAATCAGAATCACATAAGGAGTAAAGGGGCCATGCACAACAACCTAGTATTGAGGGAGAGGTGTGCAAATAACCCTGCCACAACCTACTAGCACTCCCTCCATGGCTTGAATTGTAGGTTAACGATTACCTAGTTTGAGAGATCCACGATGTTGTGAGGGAATATTGAGACAGTCTCTCATGAATATTCTAAGGGGCGCGCAATAAGAAGGGTCCTTATTCCTTAGAGAGCCTTAGTCTCTCATAAGGTCTCCTGATGGAGTATTGAATCCAAGGGTTGGACACATACCAAAATTAGTCAAAGGTGAGTGGCACCCTTGGAGCACGTAGTGCGTCTTGAAGGGCATGCCACATAAATAAAAATTGAATAAAGACGAGTGGCACCCTTGGAGCATAGCCTAGGTGCCTAGAAAACAATAATTTGTTTTGACTATTGTCAGACTTAAAAATAATTAATAAATGGGTAATTTGATTAATTATAAAATCCCCTAAAAAAATTCTAAGACTAGTTTATATTTTTTTAAGCCAAAGTCTAAATTGGGTATGAAGAGTAAAACTGATTAATAAATTAAATAAAAGGGGGATGGAGAAAAAAAATCAAGTTAAGAATTAAAAAGGAGAAATATTTCATCTAAATATTTAATTATTGATTATGTGCAAGACATGCTAAATTGGAACTAAGATAAGAAGGGAAATGAATGTAAAAAGGAATGTGGAAGCATATAAAAGAATCTAGTGTAGTCTAACTAAAAAACTTTCCTAAATTAAACACAACTAAGTTTTAGAAAGGCGTTAGTCATTAAAAAAGAAATAGAGGGAACAAAGGGACAACTAGGAGTAATTTTAGGAGCGCTTTTAGGATGGGTGAGGGAATTTGACTTTTAATTAAATTAAATAAGTGAATTTATTGGTGCAACTAAGGGAACAGGTGACAAGTGTATAGGGGGAATAATTCCTAATTAATTTTTAATAAAACAAATTAAACATGCAAATGGAAAGTGGTCACTAAGAAAAACTCTATAAAAGTAATGGCTGAGAAGAGGAATAGATCACGACTGGTATGCGTAAAGTTATGTTGCCGGAATTTCTTTGACTAAATTTTCTTGTGGGAGTTGAGATACCCAACTAGAAAAAGAGAGTGGTAGCTCAACCTTGCGAGGTGAGCTGGGAGCTAGATTTTTCTCTGGTTTTGTGTGCGTGGCCCCTTTGTGGCTCGTGGGAATAAGGGGGAAGAAGAGTACCCCTAGTGTTCTGTGGGAGGTACCAGTGAGGTCTTCATGATTATCAAGAGAGAGATAGGAGGGAGCACAATCACGTAATAACACCTTCAAATTCTTCGCCTCCGGTTACAATAATCCTAAACTGATATTGCGCTCATTAAGTTTCAATTTAAATGTTGTTTAATTCTATTGCATACACATTTCTAGGAAATTTTATTCAAGGTTTTATATTTTTACTGATATTTAATTAAGCATGTTGTTGCGGTAATCCCATCTTCGTATTCGTTTCACCATGAGAAATTTTCCCAGCCTTATGCTTTCATCATTGCGTTATTGTTTCATTTTCTCCCTGGAAAAACCCTCACTTGAAATTGATAATATTGATCCTCGCTTATCTAAGTCATTTCATCCCGGGAGAAACCCACGCTTTGAATCATTGGTTACATTTGCATTTTTTTATGGCACCTTCACCCAGTAATTTTATCAATGCCCCCAAAACGATTTCCCTACTAGCCGATTGATCTGGAACTGATTTAGAAATTCTTCTGATCCTTACCCACAAATTGCTTACTCTCCAACAAATTTTTCCTCTGCTATTGCTCATTCGACTTCTGCATTGGGATGAAAGACACCTCAATCATTTTCTCCACGTTTTTTTCCCCTCCAACGAATTTCCTTCTTCCTCTACGATTGCACTTTCTTGTTTGCATTTTTTTTAATTGTTTTTCCCATGTGTTCCGTAACCACGATGATCATTTCTCTGCCCAACAAGGTAATCTCTCCTGGTCATTTATTCTCTCCTTAACCTCTGCGATTATTGTTTATTTTTACTTTGCAAAATTTGTTTTTAATTTCCTAGCGAATTCATTGCTATGTACATCGAAAATACCTCTTTATTTCTCTGCGATTATTGTTTCTTTTACTCAGCTAAATTCATTTTTAATTTCCCAATGAATTCATTGCTATGTACAATGAAAATACCTCTTTATTGCTCTGCGATTATGGTTGATTTTACTCAGCCAAATTTGTTTTTAATTTCCCAACAAATTCAATGCTATGTACAATGAAAATACCTCTTTATTGCTCTGCGATTATTGTTGTTTTTACTTAGCCAAATTCGTTTTTAAATGCCTAACGAATTCATTGCTATGTACATCGAAAATAACGCTTTATTTCTCTATGATTATTGTTGTTTTTACTCAGCCAAATTCATTTTTAATTGCCGAACGAATTCATTGCTATGTACAATGAAAATAACTCTTTATTGCTCTGCGATTATTGTTATTTTTACTCATCCAAATTCGTTTTTAATTCCCCAGTGAATTCATTGCTATGTATAACGAAAATACCTCTTTATTGCTTTGCGATTATTGTTGTTTTTACTCAGCCAAATTCGTTTTTAATTTCCTAGTGAATTTATTTCTATGTACAACAAAAATACCTCTTTATTGCTCTGTGATTATTGTTGTTTTTACTCAGCCAAATTCGTTTTTAATTGCCCAACGAATTCATTTCTATGTACAATGACATTACCTATTTATTGCTTTGCAATTATTGTTTGTCTTTACTCAGCAAAATTCATTTTTCATTTCCCAACGTAAATTCCTCCTCTGGTATCTTACCTCTGTTGATGCGTAGTGTAATAACTACGGACCCATGGGCTCTCCTCCTTCCTCCTTGCATTTGGTATTGTGTGCTGAGTTGGCATTGGGATTTCATATGAGAGCTCGTGGCTTGAATGTTTCTTAATAAGACTGAAAATTGGGCCTCGGTCCTATTGAGCGCTCAACACACCCTAAAAGCCCTATGGAATTTTATCACTTTTTGGGTACCACTTGTTTTCTTCTATTGTCTAATTTGAGTTCACTTTGGGGGATGGTTTATTTTGTTTTGTTTTCATGACTCTTATCAATCAAGTTAGAATGGTTTAACTTGTTAAATAAAAACTTGTGTCTAAAATAACTTGACATCCTAACTAATAATATGTAGCTAACATTGCACCTAACGTGCTTATTTTCAGCATCGACAAAATTCAAGTAGGTAAAGTGGCCCCATAGTTACACTAGTCGTCAATGGCTGATGCACCATCGGCATCAATAGAAGACAAAGTTTGTTTGTGTGAGTTATTTTCCATGAAGTTTCAAGAGATAGCCAATCCCCATCAGCGTCGACAAAATACGGGAGAGATAGACAGTGACAAAATCCATAAAGAAATCACTGATAGTTGATGACTGATGTGCTTTCTCAGGGTTGAGGAAAATATAAAAAATATTAAAACAATAATTTTTTTCTACGTTAAAGAAATCACCGATCGCCGATCCTCGATACACTTTTGGCATCAATACTTTTTCAAGAGAGTCGACTCGGGAGAACTTGGGTAGGTTTATCGCCGATCCTTGATACATTTTGGTGTCTGCAAATAGGATCAGGTTTTAGAACGTGTAGCTTAAGGAAATTACCGATTCCGATTAACACGAGTAAATGAAGATGTTAGTCTTGAGTGCCACATGTCTTTGTCGCATAGGGGTGTTGCACGACTTGGTTTCGTCTCAAGTCATATTAAGGTTCCCTGTGTCCTAGTCACACCTCCTAGTCAGCTTTTCCATTTCAGCTCTGTATGGAAATATCGATCAACATCAATGCTTTTGCAAGAAAATATCAACGAAAAGTGTTCAATGCAGAATCCCGACCCTCGAATCACCAACTGGACTAGCAGAACAATGGGATGTTTTCGGCATAAGATATGATCGTATTCTGACATTTAATAGACTAATTAATGCTTCATATCGCATTTGTTTCTACCTTCTGCGCCGATTGAACAACAACAATTTGAAATCACCGATAGGCCACATTACAACCCGTTCCCGTGCCAGCAACCCATGATCGAATTTAATTTTAAACATCTTTGAAGATCCAGCGACAGATTTAATAGAACTACACTCATAACCTGAATTTAATGGATGATGTGACAAGGTAAGTTCATCCCTATTTAAATCTCATGAACGATTTTGAACAATTTCATTCTGCGCATAAGTTTGAATTCCAGAGCATCCAATGAAGCAAAGAAAGTGTATCGAGACTGTGTTGATCCTTAGATTATCAAAAATACGTTAAACAAGCTGCAGGGGTATGTGTTCAATTTTTTCAATTAGGCGGTTGTGATTTATATATGAATTTAATTTCTTACATGATCTCTAACTATGTTCTAGCTATAGGTAAAATGCTTCTAAGAAAGCCAATCACCAAATGCTCGCTGAGAGAACCCAAGATAAAGGAATCTAGAACAGGTAAAGGTTCTTCTCCTGGTACAATGAGGCAGTTGGAGTACACTCCCAGGGCAGATCCGGTCATAAAAACCTCAAGAAATAAAGCCTTTGTCCAACCTCCAGTCTTTGGTGACACAGAAGAAAGCACTGGATCCAAAGTAATGCTCCCACAGTGGGGGGACCTTTTCAACAGAATCAACCATGAGGAGTTACCAGAGTGTATCCCACACAACGACCCAGATGTAAGGGTTCTCAATGACCAGGTGTTCCCAAACATCTGATGGTCATATTTTCACATGGTAGCCAACAGAACGCCAGTTTTTCCTTGCATAGAGGTTCTGAAGTTGCTAATCGACCATAAAAATGCGCATAAATGTTTAATCAACTATGAGAATGGCGGGTGTGTCAGATTTTTCCTCTCGATAGATGTCTAGAAATACTACAAGCTCAGAGACCCAAAAGAGTGACTAAACACAGACTTCTTGGTGAAGTTCTATGAATTCCACGACACTAGCCGATTGATGGCTTGATGGTGGAAGGAGGATAAGAAGTTTACCAACCGAAGAAATGGATGGTATGGGACAATCAACTTTTGGGAGACATACATCTATTTGATAGCTCTCATATGCTGACTATATGGAGAGAAAGATTGATTGCTCTAAGTTTTTAGAAGCATGGATTCCTTTGGCATACACAATGGAGATCTCCATAAGCATCTTTAACTGGGGAGAAATAATTTCCAAGCAATTGAGCATTTGTGTACAACAGGCCTAGACATTGAAATAAGGGGAAACACCTGCTTTCCACATGGTCTCGTACCTTCTTGATGTCATCTATTCAAGAAATGTCTTCGTTGGCATGTTGCAAAGCTCCCTGTTCACATTTATTTTAGCATACTGTGGGAGAACAGGTACAAAAAATCCAACGCACTCATCTACGATGAATTCATCGCTCTTATTCATTTTATTATATTTAAAAAGGAATGCCCAAGATTATCCTCAACAACCAAGAAAATGGTAGTGAAGGTAGGCCACTGGTATTTGAATGAATGCTTAGCCTATATCAAGGTGTTCGGGGCCACCATATCACTGCATCTACTCCCCTCTAACATCCTGGACTGACTCATTGTAGGATAAATCTTCTATCAAACCATCCTCCAGGGATATAATGCTACACTAGTCAAGGGAAAGAAGCAAGCTTTCATACCCTACGGTTTCCATGTGGGGTTTTATCTGGTAAATGGAACTGCTCAACTCAAACAAGAATGGATGAGCCAACTTAAATTCATGTTCCCGATAGGCCAATTATGAAAGCACGACCCTGAAGGCCTTGTCCTCCAACATGCTTCATAGGTATCATCCTGTTGGCCATACGCGCATGATAAATTTGAGGATGAAATTTTCACAGAGTGCACTCATGACTGGGAAGAGGTAGTACAAAGGATGTCCAACCCAAATATGACTAGGTTCAAGGCCATGAGTATGGATGAACAGGTGGAGACAATAGAGCAGTCGTCTCAAGAGGCCCTCAGAGCCAGGGAAGAAATCAAAGCGATAGAGACTACATAAGCATAAAGAAGAGGTTTTCTCTTGCTAAAAGGGGCACAAAGAATCATTGATCTGTTGCAGAATGAACCTGATATGGTATAAATGTTGATTATTCCCAGTAATGACCCAATCGAAAGTAGAGGAGATCCAAGTGGCCTAGAGCCAATACAACCTGAAGAAATCATCAGGCAAGAAAACCCTGCAGTTCCACCACTACATATCAGATCACCAGGGAGGATTTCAACCCTTCCTGAGATAGTAAGGACACCAAGTAGGACAAGTGTACGAAATCCCTTGTTTGACTTAATAACCATCTATGATTATGAGGATATTTTGGAGGTGTCCCTGGTGACTCCGGTGTAGATTATAGAGGAAAAATAACCTGAGAGAGCATCTACCCCAGGTCCCGATGCTCCAATTTAGAGCCTTATGTAGAAAGAGAATGAGGTCAAAATTTCCTTAGAAACTGAGCTACTCGACTTTCCAGGAACCCCAATGGACAACTCGAGGGATGAGCTAGGATCGAAAGGTCAGAAAGAGGAAGTTCCGCATTAAGAAATCGACACAATGACAACCAATTACAAACTAAGTACCATAAATATCCCCGACTCTTCAATTTCGGCCGATGCGTCACTAGCCAATGCAAAAAAAATGGAGGTTGATCCATTAGGACATATAAAATAAGTCCAGGAACCAATCCTAGAACAGATACATATGACTGGGAGCCTGGGAAATACTTTAACCCAGGGAGAACAACAAATCCCCAAACCTGTTGATGAGGTTGCTAACATACAAGCAATCACCTATGACAGGAAGAGAAAGGCCATCATGAAGAGGACCACTAAAAAGAGGAGGCTAACGTTAGACAACTTGATCCTCATCACTACATAGGAGAAGCTTCTCAACATAGAACACACAAAGACATTCGAGCTTATCGATGTAGGGTTGGCTATCACAAATTCCACATTGGATAGATAAAGAAGAGATGAAAAGGAGCTGGTCGCTGCACTTAAGGAGTTGGAGCATCTATGCCATTTGGAAAAAACTTATTAGGAATCCACATAGGCCACAATGTTTTTGAGAAGTGAGTTTATGGATGCCTATGACAAATTCACGAATGAAATACACCTTTTCACTGCATGTATAACTAGTTTCCAGGAAGACACCCTTATGACACTAGCGACCTGCAAGGACATGGAAAGGTGGTATGAGAAGGCTCACCAAGAAGTAGAAAGGATTGATTACATCAACGTGGTTCAAAAGGGTTAAGACACCGAAGAACATGAAATTCAGGTGCTGAGGGACAACAACATAGATTGGATCAGGAAAGTGACCGAATATTGGGTGAAAATGGCCTAGGAACCTCAGCGAGAGATTCAGGAGAATTGGGCCAATTGCAGAAAGAGTTGGGAAAATATTAATTGGGAGATGAAAGACATTAGCCTCCCAAAATTTAGCTCACCTAAGGACTTTGTCAACCTGCATGACATAGTGAACAACATGCATAACAAGACTCAACATGGACAACAGAGATAACAAAGGTGGTGAGCATGGCACTAGGTCGAGTACAATAGTTCATGGAGCGTCCAATCAAGGATCGAGTAGTTTTGCAGTGGTTATGTGTTAAAATAGTCAAGTACAAAATATGAGAAGTAGAAGTGAAAGAAATTCTCTCAGCCCCAATGGACCAACATAGGTTCCCGTATGCCAACACATGCAAGGAACTCTTCATCAAGTGGTTGGAGTATGAGAAGAGTCATCCACTTTAGTAAAACTATTTGATGATTCTTAGAGAACAAAGAGATGAAAGCGCCATGTGGGGATGTTTTGTTTTACTTAGCTTGCACTTGTAATAGCTATTTTTAGTTAATGATTCATTATAAATAAGAGGATTGACCTTTTAGCAAAGGTCGATGGTTTTGGAAAAGACCCTCATTTTTGGAATTGTAAAGAACTATTTCCAACCTACCTTAATTGAGAAGTCCTGTTTAGGACCAGAGAAAAACTTTTGTTTTTCATCAAAGGCATTGTGTGATTGGATGTGAGGAGGAACTACTTCCAACTTTATTTCATGGATGGATGCTATAATGAGTAAGAGTTTTTGAATCTATTGATAAGTTAGTTGTTTCAAAATTTTTGTAGTTCTTGTCTCTATTGATGAAAGAAAATCGTTGGGTTAATATGTGATTAATGCTAGAGCTAAGGAAAGTATTTTTCTTTCCATCATTTTATTGCATGTATGTTTTCTTTCGATAATTGTATCTCAGTCAATAATTGAAATACCAACAAGTTAATGTATTAGCACTAGGCTTGTCACATGTGTGAATATCTTAGTCTGCGTGCTTGAGCACAAGCATTGTCCCAAGCTCAACCTTCTTTAGTAGTTAATATTCCCCCTTTTACCAGCTGGTTTATACTAGTACACATATTTTAATCAGACCTATCTAATAAAAGAAAAGACAAAAAAAAAATGTTTAAATTGAAGAAGGATCTTTCATAAGAAGATATCTTGTCAATCACTACATAAATCCCATCGATAAATTGGTTAGATCGAAATATTTGGAGAACCATTCCACCATCAAATGTTGCAGAGTCTAATTGGGCCTATGTGGTGGGTTTGGTTCCTCTGTTGAGTTAAAGGGTTTTAGGACCCCTCAACATAATTGATGCTAGAAGGAGGGCCTATTGAATGAATGGATAATAATATTTCTGATATAATATTTCACACAACCTATAGATTCAAAACAACCCACATGCATGGCTAGTCATTCTCAAGACAACCCACACACACTGAGTAATCCTGAAGTAACTCACCCCAACAAGAGGAAGAACATATATTCCTTGAAATACCTTACTCTCTTACTCATGAGGAGTTTAACCAATTCAGAAGAATCATAAGAGATTATGCCCAAAAAATTGGATCATTACCCTTAGCTCCATTACTTCCTCATAGAAAACAAGTAAGAAGACTAGTGGTCGACACCCTCATCCAGGTTTTTGTTCACACAGTAGAAAACATGATAGATTTCTCCCTCATCGAGATCTAACATCCCCTTAATATGATCCCCGAAACACCAGCTGGTAACTACTCTGAGCCCAACGATTTAGAATTTGACGAGGAAGGGTTTAACTTAGATCACTCAGCTTCGGAGTCAGACGACATGGAAGATAACAATGATCATAATGAAGAAAGGGGAAACCCACCTTAAAATAATCAACCTTTGTTGGCCAAAGATGCTATGGAAATCCCCAGATGGGTGCATAACCTCCCTCGAGATCTATAAAAGTTACTCCCCAAGTTTGACCCTGAAACCTCCAGATTGCCTGAAGACCATATTAAGAAGTTCATAAGTTCATACTAGCTATTAGACCGATGAATGTCCAACATGAAGACATAGTATGCATGCATTTTCCCTATACCTTTCAGAATTCATCCTCCACATGGTATTTTAACTTTCATGTAGGGTCCATAACTAGTTGGATGAAGTTTCAAAAAGATTTTTTAGACAAATTTGCAGAAGAAACCACTACAAGAGATTTAATGGCTAAATTGTTCGTCGCCACTATGAGTTCAAAAGAAAAGGTTAAAGACTTCAATCAACGATTTACCACGATCCTAAAAATATTTCAACCCGAAGCTAAACCCACTCAAGTGTTGCAAATTGAGGTATATTCTAATGCTCTCCCTACTTCTATTTCCATGTTTGTAAAAAGGGCCACCAAGCATACCCTAGCTGAAAATTTTGAGCAAGCCAAAAAAATTGAATTCCAAATGAAGGGATGTAAAGAAGGCCAGGTTTCACTAGTTAAGAAGGAAGATCAACCTCCACCTAGGAGAGGACTCTTGTTGAATAGACCCCCAAGGAAACAAAAAGAACAAGGTCTCGGAAAGGGAAGTGGAGACATAGAAGACCTACAACGGATGATAAAGAAGTTGTCAAATGAAAACCTAGCCATGAAAATAAGTGCAAGGGAAGGAAACCAAGGCCAAAGGCCTTATAAACCATTTTTTAAGAGAAAACCACCGTTCAAATCAATTGAAACTCCCCCAACCAACTTAAACATCGACCTAGGAAATGTAGCATCCAACCCTTTCTGTACCTATCATGAAGAGAAACATTCCAAAAGAGACTGTCCATAATGGGTGTATGCCATGAATTTGACGGCCAATCAGTTCCTAGATGAAGTTTCCCTTAATGAATAATCAAGTGGCTCAATGGTGAATATTTTCGATCAGGAATAAGTTGACCCATCAGAAGAAACAACCATGCTGTTGTGGGATCCTGACTTGCCAATGCCTTCCGATGATAAATTTGAGGTTCAAGAACCACCCGCTGAGGTCTTGGCTATGCAAACACGAAGTAGGGGACAACCGTTCTCAAATGACCTTACCATTTCCCAAACTTCGAGAAGAAAACAAACAATCGATCACCCAAAATAACCTTTTGTCTCCCAAAGAAATCCTATAAACATCCATACATGAGAATCACCCAAGCTAGACTACAAAATAGTAGAATATTTAAAAATATTGAAGGCAAATGTATCGCTCATGGACATGTGTAGAATTCCCCAACAAAAGGACTTTCTGTTACAAGTGTTGAAGTCAATAGAAACCCCTATAACAAGCACTAACCAAGGGGAAAATCCAACTCCCACAAATCTAAAAAATAAACCAAATGTGAATGCTTGCTCTATAGATAAAAAAGGAAAGCCTTTTGTCCCATCGTGCCTTTTAATGTTTTAAGTCTTCAACAATGTAAGGACCCAAACCGTTAGGACTACCAATGAAGCAGAAAGTGCAAATTTTTTTTTTTTTTTTAGGCAGGAATGTAATGATGACAATAGTTGAACCACACAAATGGTGACAAACACCACGCATGTAGATCATGCAACAGAAAACAATGAATTAACATTAGCACATCGAGCAACTGGGTGAAACATGTGAAAATCAAGGACAGATAGAAATGACTACCTGCCTGACACAAACATGATGAAGCCTACAGGCTAAGGGACAACATCCAAATTCCCAACACAATGGTCTCGATGACCAATAACTAGATCCTCAAAGGCGTGCAAACTAAACGCATGAAGGCATTACAACCCAAGTGATAACAACAGCTTACAACAATCAACAACACCCACAATGGGAAGCACTGACTCAGACCAAGTTATCATTCGCCACTATCAAATAGGGCACACCATAATTCCCTCATCTGGAATCATGCCATCCCCAGGTGTTAGACGCGACAATAACCTTGGTGCAACATAACCTAACTGGATGAAGGACTCAAGAAAATCCAGCGCACTAGGAGCCGAAATAACTGACAGGAAAACTACACCCACACCCCCAGGAAACAGGTCGACAAGACACCAGATGACATGACTCAAAAAGAAATTGTGCAAAATAATACACGACTTCACCAACAAACAAAACCATTATCTGTTAAACAAGATGTCTAAGTGCGAAGGAGTGATCTATTATCAAGCTACTGGGGTCATAAAATTTATCATGAGGTAAACTAGATTAGGTACTTAACAACATCAAATGCGCTGATTAACAATTACCCATTGTCCATTAAATTGAGTGAGCTACTGATCTACTCTAGTTGCTTATAAATAATCGACTTGCTATCTAATTTAACAAGTCTAGATTAATAAATTTAACAATATATAAAAATATTAACAATATCAATATCTAACACCATTAATATAACACCATTAACAAATATTAATATATATCACACTGCCTAACAATATTAACAATCATAAAGTTTAAGACGTTGTCCATTAAATGAAATTCGGTGGTTGTTCTTTATTCCATTAGATAAACACAATGTCCTTCAATTATATTTTAAATTAGCAGTAAGTATCTTTGTGTAATCAATTTGCTAACCAACTATCGAAGGAGTATTATTGGCTATCATTAAGATAACACAAAATAGGAGAATGTTGCGTATTATATAGCTATCCTAAAATCAATGCATCTACTGTGACATCCGAACTATATCTCTACGACATTTGCTATCCTAACAATAGCCATCAATTATTAATGGCATTACTGTTATAGTAGCATAAAACCACAATATCACTGTCCATTTCTAAATACAACTGTGATAGCATCATAAAAATCACAATATAACTGGAATAACAAAAAGACAGTGATTACAATATGGTGAGATCCTCATGAAATCGCAACACAACAGTGATAGAATTATAATGACAATTACATTATGGTGATAGCCAATTAGGGGTTGGGATACATTTAAACGAGAATGTAGTTAAACAATAAAACATAGGCATATAAAATCGAAATCGGATATTAACACATCCATTGATAACATTCATCCACAGTCAAATAAATGTTTAAAGAAAAACGCCGATGTAACAATAAAGAAGTCACTGGTAGGGTCGTGTGTGGTTGGGGAAGTCTGAATGCTACCAGACATTTGAATGGGTGTAAGTGAGCTGCGGTTGGCCAATTTAAGAGGCAAGGTAAAGTTACCCTCAATTATGATAATTCACATAAATAAATTCATGGTTGAAAGCATTGGCACGCAGAGGGTAATTGCCATAAAATGTATTAAAACGCAACATCCCAGGTAAGAAAAAAAATGTTCTGGCTCGTCATGGAGAACGCCCAACTAATGAAAAGAAATGCCTAGTCATTGAAGCGCTGGGTTGAACAAAAATCATGGTAAAAAAAAATGGAAAATTTCAGAGTCATTTTCCATTAAAATGTGATAATCACAGACAATAAAAATGCCCTGTACACACAACACACATAAAAAAAATGCAGGCAGTAAAAATGCCCAGTACATACTACAACACACCATCATTTAGATCGAGTAATTCACTATTGTTCAATAGTAAAAGGGCACAGGCGGTCAAGGAAGTTTTTGCTATAAATAAGTGGTTGTCCAAAGGAATACTTGGCAAACTATTCACTAAGCATACACACTGACCATTCACTACAGGAAATTGCTGTGAATAACAATCATGAAAACAAAAACAAACTTTACTAAATGAGCTTCACCAGATTTACAAATTCGTTGACTTACGATAAGTATAAAATCACTATTGAAAACTATTACAGTAGTACAATCGCTGTAGTAAAAAATTTATATAAATATGAATGATTAGAGAAATATAGAATCACTATGGTGCAATGTGTAAAATCGCTTGTCAACGAAATCGTAGCCATAAAATTTCCCTCATTAGAGAGTGTCAGAATGCAGTTCTAATTCATTGTATCAAGGTATCAACCATCGTATCAAGGTATCATAAAATGATAAGATTTAACATAAGAATGGCACCGAGTTAATTCACCATCAATGTAATATAATTTGCAGAAACAAAACGCAAGTCAGAAGAAAGAAAAACGCAGGGAAATTCACCTTCAAAATATATCAATAATGCAAAGGGTAAATCCCAGGCTAGATAAGTTAAATGCAAGGTAAGTTTGCCTTGAAACATATCAAATGCATAGGGAAATTTCTCCATGAATGTAAGTTATTTGCAGAGGAAAAACACAAGCCATAAGTATGAAAAAACAAGTATAGAGTACAATTCAGAACGCAGAGTAAAAAGAATTAAAATGCAGTCCAGTGTGGCCAAAGGCAGAGTAAACTTCATCATCCAAAGTAATAAATCGCAGAGTTAAATGGCATACCAGTTATATAAAAAAAAAACCACATAGTAAAATCGCCAGGAAATGTATCAAGACGTAGAGATCAAAATGTAGAGGACCAGAAGCAGTTCACCGAGGGAGAAGATAAAAAATCATAGAGGTAATCAATCGCAACAAGGCACAAGACAATCACTCAACCAGGAACAATCAGGAGGGGTAGACAACTGGGAAAAAATATCCTTCGCTCATCATCCACGCACAAAAAAGTAGGGCATTAGGATTTATAGGTCTATTAACACCGAAGTGACGACCATCGATCCAAATCCTAGCCAACTGCTCAGGCATGGACTGATGATCTAGGGATGAAGACTAAGATAAAGCACAATCTCTTCATAATATTCATTAAAATAGTCAGAACAGTCATAACAGTCAAGGATCGATTGCCAAGGGAATCAATTCAAGCAGCGAGTGTAAAGATATGGTGAATTTAAGTTATATTTTAAAAATTCTAAGTAAAACACTTTCTTTACACAATTAAAAGTATAGAAATGAAAGTGCAAGATCAATATTAATCTACCATTCAAAATAAAATCATGCATATTGTAGCCCAAGTCGACCACTCCGAGTCGTTGTCCTGCGCGCTCCATCCCACTCCCGCTTGCCGACCGCTGTGACTTCACCGGTACCTCCCAACCAACGCTAGGGGTAATATTCTACCCCATTATCCCCTCGAGCTGAAAAGGGGCCACACACACTAAACCAAAGAACACATATCTCCCAACTCACCTCACAAGGTTGAGCTACCACTTGTCACAAAGATGGGTATCCCAACTCCCACAAGATAAGTTAGTCAAGTCAAAAATTCTACAGCATAACATTACGCATCCTAGAAGAGATCCATCCTCCTCCTCCTCCCTCCTTTATATAGATTTTTTAAGTGAATTATTTCTCAAATTCCCATTTAATTCATTGTTCAATAATTTAATTCAGAAAAATCCTCCCCCATACACATGTCACCCATCCCCTTCGTTGCACCATAAATTAATTTCATTAATTATTTAATTACTC
>CBVK0104558517.1:0-12088 GCA_900067695.1 Picea abies
TGTGGCAGGGCTGTTGTCCACACCTCTCCCTCAACATCTCTGGTAGTCGTGTGTGAACCCTCTACTCCACATGTGATTCTGGTCGGAAAAATATCATCATCTTGCATTATCAACAAATCATGTCAGAAATAAAATCCATAATCATAACATCTAATCAGATGCACATATGTCATATATACAACAATCAAAACCCAATAGTCCACTCCCTGACTCGATCCAGAGTCCAAGGGTTTCATCAGTGCCTCTGCATCCTCGAGGTCCAAAATCCTACACACTCAGGAGAACTGAGTCAATAGACCTTGTCTATGTCAATACAACAAAATAACATGTCATCACATCCATAATGCCTCATAATCATAATCAAATTTCCAATAGTATAATAATCTGGATCACTTGCAAGCAACTGTCCTCGAAGAATAAGTTCGCTCAGTGCGCGAAAGAGTGGGATGTTACATACACCCCCTCTTGGTCTAAACTTTGTCCCAAAGTTTCACAGTATATAAGTGCTGAAATAATGTGTATCAAAATATCATAAGTCTATCTATCGAACAAAAATGGAAACTTCTCGCGCATATCATATGCATCCTCCCAGGTCGCCGAGTGCGAACTACAATTGTCCCACTAGACCTTGACCCGATCTACTGTTTGATGCCATAGTTTTAGAATGCAATGATCCAGGATGCAGATCAGCTTAGCTGTGAGCGCCCCCTCATCCTATACCTTCAAGGAACTCATGTCAATAACATGTGTAGGATCACTAATATAATGTCTCACAAGGAACTCATGTCAATAACATGTGTAGGATCACTAATATAATGTCTCAAAATAGATATGTGAAAAACATCATGCATATGCCTCAAAGAATCAGGCAAGGCTATTCGATAGGCCACAGGCCCCTTTCTCTCCACAATCTCAAAAGGTCCCATGAACCTAGGAGAGAGTTTAGCTCCCTTTCCAAAATTGATCAGACTCTTATGCGGTTTTACCCGCAAGAAGACTCGATCACCAACTTCGTAACTACGGTTGACATGACGCGCATCGACATAACTCTTCTGCCGATCCTGCACTTCTTTGATCCTTTGTCTTATTGTTTTCATTTTATCTTCCATTTCTTGGATCACTTTTGGTCCCACCAGTGCCATATCTTCAAGCTGATCCCAACTCAAAGGCGTCCAACACGGTCACCAATAAAGAAACTCGAAAGGCACCATCTTAATGGTGCTTTGGTAGCTATTGTTATATGCGAATTCTACCAGTGGAAAGAATTCTTCCCAACACTTTTGTTGGTCCATCACGTACATAAAAAAAATGTATTCCAAGATTTGGTTTGTTCGTTCAGTCTACCGGTCTGTCTCCGGGTGATACGCAGTACTAAAGTTAAATTGGGTTCCCAAGGCCTCTTGGAAACTAGTCCAAAATCGTCCAGTAAACACTGATCCTCGATCAGATATAATCCTCTTGGGCACGCCATGCAACCTCACAATATCATTGATGAAAACTCTAGCTATGTCAAGTGCTTGATACAATGTACACATAGGAATAAAATGAGCACTCTTCGTTAGAGTGTCAATTACCACAAAAATCGAGTCATGTCTCCTTGCCATCAGTGGCAATCTAACAATGAAATCCATTGAAATAACCTCCCATTTCGATTCTGGAATAGTGTGTGGTTGTGGTAATCATGCTAGATGTCTATGTTTAGCCTTTACATGCTGAAATTCTAGACATCTTGCCACATAGTTGACTATGTTTGCCTTCATTCCTTTCCAGAAGAAGAAGGGTTTAAGGTCCGCCCTCATCTTCGTGATTCCTGGGTGAGCTGTGTTTAGGATCAAACTCCTCAACTTGTCATTCGGTGATATGTAAATCCAATTTTTAAACCTCAATAATCCATCTCCGTTAAACGTAAATCCTTCAAATCTTGGTACCATCATTGTGTTTTGTCTGATAAAATCCTTGTCCTCTTGTACTAGTCATCATCGCTCTGTAAGGTTAGAATATTTTCACATAGATTCGCCTGAAGAGGGAACACCGAAAAAATGCATGGTCTCCGACTCAATGCATCTGGCACCTAGTTCAATGTTCCTTTTATGTAAGTAATCTCGAAGTCGTACTTGCTAAGAAATTCCAACCAACATCGTTGTTGCGTGTTCAAGTCGCTTTGCATAAATATGTGTTGTAGTCCATAGTGGTCCATTTTTAGTTCAATTTTTCGTCCAACAAGGTAGTGTCTCTAAACCTTCAAGGCATATACAATTTCTAACAACTACAAATCATGCATCACATAGTTCTCCTCGTGCCTTCTCAACTTCTTTGAGATGTAAGCGATCACCTGATCGTCTTGCATCAAGACTCTACCTAGGCATTCCTTGGATGCAGCCATGCATACCAAGAAGTCCGTGTCTATGTCAGGGACTTTAGTATCAGTGCTATTTTCAACAACTCCTTGAGCCTCCGAAATTATTCTGCGCATTTCTTGGTCCAAACAAACTTCTTGTTCTTCTTATGCAATTCCATGATCGGATTTGCTATCCTTGAGAATCTCTCAATGAACCATTGATAGTATCCTACTAAACCCATGAAGCTACGCACTTCTAGGACATTCATCGATGTAGGCCATTCCATTATAGAATTGACCTTTGCTGGATCCACTGCGATACCTTCGTCGGAGATGACATTCCCTAAGTAGTGAATCTTTGATTGATAAAATGAGCATTTGGACAATTTCCCAAACAATTTTTTCTCTCGCAGACACTGTAGTACCAAGCACAAGTGATCGTCATGCTCCTTCATCATCCGATAGTAAATCAAAATATCATCAATGAATACTTGGATGAACTTGTCCAAGTACTTGCATAACACCTCATTCATCAAACTCATAAATACCTCTGGGGCGTTTGTCAACCCAAATGGTAATACACATTTTGTAATGTCCAATCCTTGTCTTAAAGGTGGTATTAGGGACGTCATTCTCCTTGATCGATAACTGGTGATACCCTGATCTCAGGTAGATCTTGGAAAACATCGTCACACCCTTGATCTGATCAAACAGATCATCAATCATTGGCAACAGATACTGATTCTTGATCGTTTCTTTTTTCAATTGATGGTAGTCAATGCAGATCTCCAGGACCCATTCTTCTTCCATATGAAAATAACAAGCGCACCCCACAGTGACACACTTGGACGTATAAGTCCCAGGTTCAACAACTCCTTTAGTTGCATTCTCAACTCCTATAACTCTAGGGTTGACATACAATAAGGCATTCTTGCTATTGGTTCAGTCCCTGGTTTTGGGTCTATGGTAAATTCCAATTCCCTCTCCGATGACATCCCAGGTAACTCCTCTGGGAAGATGTCCACAAACTCTCTCACCACAGGAAGGTGTTCTATACCTTCCATTACTCCCTTCTCGTTTAATGCAAGGATCACATAAATCTTACATCCCTTGCACATGCTCTTTTGTAACTGAAAGGAAGAGATAAACCTCAGGGAAACTCCCTGGTTCCAACCTACAATCACACGTCTTTATCCATCATCATCGACCAAGATAACCCATTTTGTCTAACAGTTGAGTATCGCCTCATACGATTCCAACCGGTCCATACTGATCACAACATCATAAAATCATAAGATCGTGGCGTACAAGTTGGTCCTAGTGACAAAATATCCCAGGTTAAGGGTACAACCCATAACCTTTCCTCCAACCTTCTGTTTGGCTCCCGAAGCCATCTCTACAAAGCTAAACTCATCATGTTCGACTTCCTTTACCTTAATCCTTTTTAACGCTGCACCAGAAATGAAACTCTCAGTAGCACTGGGATCTATCAAAATAATAAGGGTATGATCAACAACGATACCTAACATCTCGAGCACAGTCGACTGGTGATCTTCTTGATGGTTATTCACTACTGCATGAATCCAATGGGCCTTGCCCAAATCTCCCATGGTAGTGGGTTTGAGTGATACATATTCTCTAGTTCTCTCCACTAGGCAGTCGCGCTGGTAGTGTTTCTCCCCACATGTCCAACACCCCTTCTTCGGTCCAATACTCCCGGTACCCGAAGTAGAAGTCGATGACCCACGAGCCTGAAATCTCGATCTGTTCTATTGAATAGGCCTAAACTGCTACAACTGCGGTCGAAATTGCTGTTGATGCTGTGGTCCCCGGTAAGGAGTCTTCTACTGAGGCATTGGTCGCCGAGGTGTAGTGAAAGTGGATCCTCTCTGGAAGCCACAATATCCTAGCATATGTTTTTCTCATGTTTGATGCTACTGTGCACCAGATGACACCTGCCCTACCAGTCTCACTGGAGCCTTGCTCTGACCCATGCTAATAAGCTCCTCCTTTGCTATGAGGGCCTTCTGGATGACATCATGCAAGGTCTAAGGCATTAGAATCCTAATCTTTGCATGTATGTTGACATTAAGGCCAAATAAGAACTTGTTGACCTTAAGTTTCTCAGTATTAAGGTGTAGAGCATACCGAAACAACTCCATAAAATGGGCCTCGTACTTGGGCACCGTATGAACACCTTGTCGTAAGGCGTTGAACTCATTGAGATGACGCTCATTGTATTCCTTTGATAGGTACCTCTCTTGGAAGAATTTCTAGAACAGTTCTCATGACACGTCTTCGACGACCATGTTCAATTATGGCAGGAGAGTCTTCCACCATAGAAGAGCGCTCCCCTTCAGCTGAAATACCACCATGTTGACCTTCATGTTGGAGGAATAGTCGCAAAGTGAAAATCACATCACCATATTCTCGAACCATGCCTCGGAGGCTACGTCGTTTGGGGCACCAAATAACTCAGGAAATTTTACCTTCTTTAGTTCACAATGAATTCTGCCAGTACCAACCGGAGCGTGTGGTGGACCCTTAGGGGGTGTCAGCGCCCTAGCCTCATTTATGTCCAAAGGATTGATCAGTGCCTCAGACATCCATTGAAAATACCTCATCAACCCAACCACATCACCCACTGCTATCTGTTCCTTCCCAACAATATTTTCGTCTCCCTCGGGGTTAGACCCCTCAGGTGTGGATGCTACTAGAGGCATTGCACCTCCTCCCCTAGCACCCTGTCGTCTGCCTCCACGACATCCTCTAACCATCATTACCTACACGAATCCAAGTCAACTTAATTAGCAACATTATAATCAAATATTACATCAAAGAAATCCGTAGTGATCCCAAGTCACGGGTTGAACCCGCTCTGATACCATATGTAAGGACCCCGACCATTACGACTACCAGCGAAGCAAAAAGTGATTTTTTTTTTTTTTTTCAGGCAAGAAGGTAACGATGGAAATAGTTGAACCACACAAATGATGAAGAACACCACGCACGTAGATCATGCAAAATACAACAATGACTTAACATTAGCACATCGAGCAACTTAGTGAAACATGCGAAAATCAAGGACAAATATAAAGGACTACCTGTCCGATACAAACACGATGACGCCTACTGTAACACCCTGTTTCCCCTAGTCTGTAAAAATAACTATATTGGCCAAGAACTATGGAAAAATCAAAGATGTGAATGTTTGATTTGATAGACCTTTGTATAAAAGGTCGATGAATGTAAATTATATCATGAATATGTGTCGCATGATTGCTGGGAGGGGGATGTGTTGAAAGAGACCATGATGGCTGATGAGAGGTGGTGGAAGGAGCCAAGAATGGATGTGTTAACTTCCACTAAACTGAAACCGTACTGGTTTGTATGTGCTCAGAAACCAAAGCTCACTCTCTGACCCTGGAATGAATTACCCACCAGGATGGTAGGTGGGGAGGCTCCTCAAGAGTAAATGAGGGGATGGGGGTGAACCGCCCATCTACAAAATCTCTCAGACTTGACTAGGGACAGGGAAATTCATGCCACATGCAACCTTGCAGGGAAAAGGCAAGGAAGAAGTGTGGAAGGGGGGAGGAGGAGCACATGCAATAGGGATCGCAGGGAAGAACTGGAGAAACTCTGGAAACACAGGGAGTTCTGAATAGAGGAGAAGGAGAGTAACCTTTGTCCTTGTCTTCCATTGAGCTGTAAGTAGAAAATTGAACCTCAAGCATCATGGTCTAGCTCGGGGGTGGCTAGTGGTAAATTTGTTTGGAATCACTGAGCCTACGGTTGGGTGGAAATGAGCACCCCTCTTAGCATTTGCATCATGTACAGAATTTATGATAAGTGTTATGTCTTGCATTTGGAATTGAATGTCACAATCGCATGAT
Organism: Picea abies; assembly: GCA_900067695.1. Taxonomy (NCBI): domain Eukaryota; kingdom Viridiplantae; phylum Streptophyta; class Pinopsida; order Pinales; family Pinaceae; genus Picea; species Picea abies. Next base: position 6,235 of record CBVK0104558517.1, read on the forward strand.
CATTTAATACGCTCGTAAATAGTTTCTATATCGAAGTGTTTTCCTTGTGCTTTGATTGGAAATAATGGATGCATGCTTATACTGATATAACTACAAATCGGTTAATGTTTAGAATGTATAAGTTAAGGATACGAGTCCATTCCCCCAAGGATTGACCCATCTAACTTGACTCATGCTATGCCCTGGTTTATACTCCCGAAAGCACCCTTTTTGGAGAAAGTTCCCTCACATTCCAGAGTCAGAGTGAGCCCCTTGAAAAGACTACCATTGTAGTAAATCCATGAGTTTACCTTGCCCCTGTTGCAAAGTAAATGGGATTCAGAGTTTTAGCTCCCAGGAAACCCAGGTACGAGACCCCCCGTCTTTGCAGATCATGAAGTCCCGACTTGCGAAACCCCAAAAAGAGCTTAGTGTAAATGGGCTTCAGAGTTTTGGCTCCTGGGAAACCCAGGTAGGAGACCCCTCGTCTTTTCACATTGCGAAGTCCCGACTTGTGAAACCCCAAAAAGAGCTTAGTGTAAATGGGATTCGAAGTTTCGGCTCCCGGGAAAACCAAGGGTATGAACCCCTTGTCTTCACAAGCTGCGAAATTCTGGTAGGTGAAATCCCAAAGCGGTGTAGTGTGAATTGATTTTGGTGTTTCGACACGCGGGAAACCCAAGGGTATGAACCCCTCATCTTCACAAGTTGCAAAATCCCGGTATGTGAAACTCTGAGTTGGCTTAGTGTGAATAGGATTTTGGGTTTTGGGATTTGAAGAGTTGAAGAACTCAACTCTCTTGCATTTCGAACTCCTGGTTTTTGAAGTCCCGATACGGACAGGACCATCGGATCAGGGTAGAGATTCGCAGCCGTTGATCTTAGCAAAGGTACGATTTCAGGTTTCGGGGTTTGAAGAGTCAAAGAACTCGATTCTCTTGCATTTCAAACTCCCAGTTTCTGAAGCCTCGATATGGCCAGGACCGTCGGATCAGGGTAGAGATTCACAGCCATCGATCTCAGCGAAGGTACAATTTTGGGTTTCGGGGTTTGAAGAGTCGAAGAACTCGACTCTCTTGCATTTCGAAATCCCAGTTTCTGAAGTCTCAATATGGCCAGGACCGTCGAATCAGGGTAGAGATTCACAACCGTCGATCTCAGCGAAGGTATGATTTCAGGTTTTGGGGTTTGAAGAGTCGAAAGACTTGGCTCTCGGGCATCGCTGAGTTGCGAAATGTGAAAGGCACCTCTTGGCTTAGCCTGGGGTCATAACTGATGATCACATGGAGGTCAAGCCTACGCTTGGTGCTTGAGTTGTACACAATAGATTTTCAATGAAAGAACCAATGGATTGGTTTAGTGAAGGTCCCGATCGGAAGACCTAGCCTACGCTAGAACCTCGTAGGAATTCAAGAACTTTGTCCCTCTATTAAGAAGGAGAAAGAAAAAGGTGAAAAATCTATTATGCTGTAGTGGGTGTGTGACACCTACAGGCTAAGGGACAACATCCACATTCCTGGCACAACGGTCTCGACAACCAATAAATAGAACCTCAAAGGCATGCAAACCAAACGCATGAAGACGTTACAACCCAAGTGCTAAAAACAACTTACAACAATCAAAAACACCCACAATGGGAAGCACTAACTCTGACCAAGTTATCATTCAACGCTATCCAATAGGGTGTGCCATGATCCCCTCATCTGGAATCATGTCGTCCCTAGGTGTTAGATGCAACAATAACCCTAGCGCAACATAACCTAACTAGACCAAGGACTCAAGAAAATCCAGTGCGCTAGGAGCTGGAATAATTGACAAGAAGACTACACCCACACCCCCAAGCAATAGGCCGACAAGACACCAGATGACGTGACTCAAAAAGAAATTGCACAAATTAATATATGACTTCACCATCAACCAAAACCATTATCTGTTAAACAAGATGTCTATGTGTGAAGGAGTGATCTATTATCAAGATACTAGGGTCATAAAAGTTATCATGAGGTAAACTAGATTAGGTACTTAACAACATCAAGTGTGCTGATTAAAAATTACCCATTGTCCATTAAATTGAGTGAGCTACTGATCTACTCTAGCTGCTTATAAATAATCGACTTGCTGTCCAATTTGACAAGTCTAGATTAATCAATTTAACAATATATAACAATATTAACAATATCAATATATAACACCATTAATATAACACCATTAACAAATATTAAGATATAGCACACTGCCTAACAATATTAACAATCATAAAGTTTAAGACGCTATATATTAAATTCCATTCGGTGGTTGTTCTTTATTCCATTAGATAAACACGGTGTCCTTCAATTATATTTTAAATTAGTAGTAAGTATCTCTGTGCAATCAATTCGCTAACCAATTGTCGAAGGAGTATTATTGGCTATCATTAAGATAACGCAGAATAGGAGAACATTGCGTATTATATAGCTATTCTAAAATCAATGCATCTACTGTGATATCCAAACTATATCTCTACAACACTTGGTATCCTAACAATAAACATCAATTTTTAATTGCAGAACTGTTATAGCAACATAAAACCACAATATAACTGTCCATTTCTAAATACAACTGTGATAACATCATAAAAATCGCAATATAAATGGGATAGAAAAATGACTGTGATTACAATACAATGAGATCCTCATGAAATCACAACACAACAGTGATAACATTATAACGACGATTACATTACAGTGATAACCAATTAGGAGCTGGGATACATTTAAACGAGAATGTAGTTAAACAATAAAATGCAGGCATATAAAATCGAAATCAGATATTAACGTAGCCATTGACAACATCCATCCATGGTCAAATAAATGTTTAAAGAAAAACACTGATGTAACAATAAAGAAGTCATTGGCAGGGTCATGTGTGGTTGGGGAAGTCTGAATGTTGCCAGGCATTTGAATGGGTGTAAGTGAGCTACGGTTGGCCAATTTAAGACACGAGGTAAAGTCACCCTCAATTATGATAATACACATGAATAAATTCGTCGTTGAAATCATTGGCATGCAAAGGGTAATTGCCATAAAATGTATTAAAATGCAATATCCCAGGTAAGAAAAAAAAATGTTGTGGCTCATCATGGAGAATGCCCAGCTAATGAAATGAAACACCCAGGCATTGAAGTGCTGGGTTGAACACAAATCGTGGTAAAAAAAAGGGAAAATTTCAGAGTCATTTGCCATTAAAATGTGATAATTGAAGACAGTAAAAATGATCGGTACACACAACACACATAAAAAAAAAACATAGGTAGTAAAAATGCCCAATACACACCACAATGCACCACCATTTATACCCAGTAATTCACTATTGTTCAATAGTAAAAGGGTGCAGGCGTTCAAGGAATTTTTTTTTGTAAATAAGTGGTTGTCCAAAGGAATACTTGGCACGCTATTCATTAAGCATACATGCCGACCATTCATTATAGGAAATCGTTGTGAATAACAATCATGAAAAAAAAAACTCTACTAAATGACCTTCACAAGAATTACAAATTTGTTGACTTACAATAAGTATAAAATAACTATTGACAAATATTACAGTAGTACAATCACTGTAGTACACAAATTATATAAATATAAATGATTAGAGAAATATAGAATCACTATGGTGCAATATGTAAAATCGTTTATCAATGAAATCGCAACCATAAACATTTTGCTAATTAGAGAGTGTCAAAACTCAGTTCTGATTCGTTGTATCAAGGTATCAATCGCCATATCAAGGTATCATAAAATGTCGAGATTTAACATAAGAATGGCACTGATTTAATTCACCATCAATGTAATATAATTTGCAGAAAAAAAATGCAAGTCAGAAGCATGAAAAATGCAGGGCAATTCGCCTTCAAAATATATCAATAATGCAGAGGGTAAATAGCAGGCTAGATGCATTAAACACAAGGTAAGTTCGCCTTGAAACATATTAAATGCATAGGGAAATTTCTCCATGAATGTAAGTTATATTGCAGAGGAAAAACACAAGCAAGAAGTATGAAAACGTAGGTATAAAGTACAATTTAGAACACAGAGTAAAAAGAATTAAAACACAATCCAATGTGGCCAAAGGCAGAGTAAACTTCATCATCCAAAGTAATAAATCGCAGAGTTAAATGGAAGACCAGTTGTATAAAAAAAAACCACATAGTAAAATCACCAGGAAATGTATCAAGAAGAAGAGACCAAAACGTAGAGGATCATAAGCGGTTCACTGAGGGAGAGGATAAACAATCGCAGAGGTATTGAATCGCAAGAAGGCACAATACAATCACTCAACTAGGAACAATCAGAAAGCGTTTGGACAAGGAGAGCTTGGTGAAGCTGCCACACTACATCCATGGTTGTAAGTAACACTTTTTTTTCATCGATATAATCAATTCTTGGCCTGTTTCTTTCAAACTTGTACTTGTTCCATATAAGTTTTTCTACATTAGATGGATCTATGTTTTCACTAATCTCAGTAGAGTAGGAAGTTGTTTTTACTTTTGTTTGTCTCGCAGGATCTACCAAGGAGCTCAAGATCGAAGCACATCCTGGACCTTGTAGGGACAAATGAAGTTCATAAGGTACATGCTTTCCTCCTCTTTTGTTCATCAACTTGATTAGATCTAAAAGGAAGTCAGTGTCCATGTTAAGCACCTTCTGTCTTAGAGTTAAGAGTCTATCTCTCAAGAGGGAATCTACCTATCCGCAGGGAGATTTTCCTACAACAGAAATTGGCAACTCCACTGGGGATCGAATCGAAACTTTTAGTTTTGGTTTTCCTCACAGACCTTGTCTTACCCTTTGTTCTTTTTAGACCTTGTTCACCCCGCATGTTTGATTTCATATGCCGATTGAATCCTTATTCCATCACATTCATCTTGATTGACAAAGTTTGACTGAGTTTTTGTTTTTTTTGACAATTTTCTGAGTTGTGGAAGCCTGGCGCTCACTTGCCTATGTTAGCAGGGTGCCGACACTCCCCCTTGGTCTTAGACAGAGCGTATTAACACTCTGGTTCCCCTTACACAAGAGCACCAACCTTTCCTCTGCAAAAAACTTTCCAGAATTGTCTTTTCTGCAGTCTAGTCTCTTCTTTTTCCCTTGCTCAACTTCTTTGTGCTTCAATGCTTCTTCCTATTGACCTTTGACACTTTGCTTTCTAAGAAATAAGCACTTTTTTGTTCATATTTTGTGACCTTCTTCCTTATTTTGAGTTATTCTTCTGTTGAGAACTTGGAATCAATCCATTGCTTTCTTCTCTCTTATCCGAATGAGCGGAAACTCTGGTGAAGGGCATCAAAAATCTATGAATCATCTCATTTGGTTCTTTGAGGTCATTTTTCTTAGTGTCTTCCTTTTGTGTGAAATTCTTGATTTTCTTTGTTATCTTTAGTTTTATTTTTGCTTCTTTTTTCAATCATAGCAAGAGGGTGTGTTGTTTGTGCGAAATCTACTTATGCTTGTCCGAATCTCCTTGATCTAAAAGGGTAGTTGGCACGAGAAGTTTTGCATTGAATTAATCATCATTTGCATACAAACAACAAAGATACATCTTAGTGTTTGGTTTTCATATTACAAGGCATTTCTGAAATGTTTCAGCATTACATTGGATTCGATTGAGAACAAATTGATTGAGGACATTCCATATTAGTGTTTGATAGTGAAAACAACTCTTTCTCTTTCCTTTAAATAGGCGTTCATTGAAAATAAACGATTGCTTATCATATTTTATGCATGTCTTGGGAATTGAGTCATCATTCCATCAGTTTCACTTTCATACACCCTTTGAGTAAAGAACAACTTTAAAATGAATGCTAATTAAAAATTATCTAGAACATTTTTTGTTTTTAGGA
>CBVK0104558647.1:0-12469 GCA_900067695.1 Picea abies
CTCTCTAAGAAAAGTTGGTTGGGTTTTTCCTCGAGTTTGGGGTTTTCCCAAGATAAATCTTTGTGTCTTCTTGTGCTTGTCTATCTTCTTCTAGATCCTGCTTATATTTTCAGTATATAGTTATTGAATGTTAAAATACTCTGGTAAATCTATTGCTGCTGAAAATTTAAGAAACTCTAACAATTTGACCTTGTCCTCCTTACGTTGTTATAGGATAAGGATTTTTTTGTGATTTCCTAGGCTAGATCTAAGGGTTTCTCCCTAAAAAATATTATTGTTATGAGAGGGGGTTTGAGCCTCAAACTCTATATTAGAGGCTCCCCTCATAGCTCATTTTGTTGTTACTGGAATACTTGAGAAAATCTTTGTCGAATATCAAGCATTGAGGATATTTCGGGTTATCCTTTAGGTCTTCTATCTCGTGGCTGCAATTTTGGTGCTTAAGTTTGGATTTTGGTGTGGATTCCTCTACATTACCAAGGCTACCAATTGGATCCATTGAAGGGTAACATCTACCACTTGGAGAGAGTTAAGTGTCGTAAAACCTCTTTCCTCTCTTGTTATCTTAGTCATTGTTGATTGATAATTTGCTATGTATATCTTCTAAGAATTCTAGCAAGCTTATTGATTTCAATTTCTATGGTATAGTTGGGATTGCTAGTTGAAGGTCCATCCATCTTGGAGCCCTTCCTTGTAGGGTTTTGCATTAAATTTCAACTAGACTAGAGTGAAAATTATTGAGTCTTTTATAAGATAAGATAAGATAAATGTATTAATGTCCAACAATTGACAAATGACCATTGAAGTAGGTCAATGGCACTGTTAGGTACAATGATGTCGATACAAAGCGACAGCGCCAAAGTAGCTCCTATGTAAAAGCAAGAAGTAAAATAGAATAGAAGTCTAATATAAACCATAGAAGGCCAACTCCAAAGATGGAGAGGCGATCCAAGAGAAAGGTGTACAAAGTATGTGGATCTAGGGTCTATGGCACCAGTGGTACGAGGCTACCCTGGTCTATTGGAACCATCTCTCCTAACATCCGAGGCCGAATGGAGAAAACTCAAAATAGATGTCTATCTAGAAGAAGAATTGAAAGAGGAGCTGAAATGAGTGTTGTGCTACTATCTGGAAGGAAGAACCCATTGTTGTGGTTTAAAAGATATCATCTGGCGACTATTTGCCTGTTGATATGAGGCTTGGTCTAGCGACGCTGCTGGGGTCTCGAGGAAGTAGAAATAGTGTGTTGTGTCCTCAATGATCTGGAGTCATCTCTATCCATCTGCCTCTTAGTGTCCCTAGTTGGGAGCACCTTAAAAAAGGAAGTGATCCGTTGGGTGGGAGCTGGTCCAGGATGTGGATGTGGCTGGAGGAGAGAAGAGTGGAGACAGTCCGTTGGGTGGGAGCTGGTCCAGGATGTGGATGTGGCTGGAGGAGAGAAGAGTGGAGACAGAGGGCCTCCTGCAGGTATAAGACTAGGCATCTCTGGTAAAGGTAGCCTTATTTCCATTTTCCAATCCATAAGAAAATAGGCCATTTAAAGGAAGTCTTGTTGACCCCATTAGTCCTAGGATTTTGGCACTAATTTCTCCCACCAACCACCATATATTTAAAAATACAAAACTCATTTTCCTTTTTGTTTTTGTTATTTGAAATCTAAAGAAAATTTATTGCATATCTTTTAGTTACATTTCATTATCAAGTCTAGTTGTTTTTGCATAGATAAGATCATATCCTAGATTTGCTTTATAATCACAATTTGGAATTGTTTCAAGGTTCATTAGTAAAACCCTAATTGTGATTTGCCCTAAAATTGTTTATTTCAAGTATTTATCTTTTGCTTGGGGCTATTTTTAATCATTCTAGCAAATCTGGAATTTAATCATGCATTATACAAATCAGATTTGGAATTTAATCAAGTCTAGTCACTTTGACATGGTTACAATCATCTTCTAGACTTGTGTCTTATCACAATTTGGAATTATTTCAAAGTTTACATAATCAAAATCCTAATTGTGATTTAACCTAAGTTTGTGCTCCAAGTATTCATCTTTCTACTTGGGTTGTTATTTATTTTAAAGGCTCTAGAATTTCATCTTGCATACCATAAATCAGATTTGTAATTAACCTTTTGAACTTAATTTCATATCATTTGAAAAGGTTGAATAAGTGGTTTTCACCACTTAGTTCAAATCTGAAAATTTCCCTAATTAATCAAATAAAATCAGATTTGAACTATGATCCACAGAATCATTTAATGCTTTATATTTAAGTGGATCTAGTTGATGTATGCTTGGTTCTATTAAGGTTAAAATCGACTTGTATGAAGAATCACATCTCCAAGTATTGAATCCTTTATTTGCAAAGCCATATCTTTTGTTGGATTTAATTCTTTATCATTGAAGTAAATCTTTGCAATTTGGTTATCATCTTAAGATTTACTTTCTTGAGCTCTCATAATCATCATATAATTTAAGGATACCCCCCTTGGCCCCTGGAGAGCCAGCCAAAGGTGAAGAGGAGATTGAATTAAAGTGGCAACGACACCTCAAGGTTGCATCCATGGACTGGGTTATTTTCACTTAGGTGCAAGTTTAGGAGATAACACCCTTTTCCCTTGAACTTGATATTTCAAATTGATGAGTTGAGATGTAAGCAGATTTCATCTTGTGCTCTGTTGGGTCTGATCCACTTGTCTTGGTCTTCTATGGAGATGTGATTACCTTTGCAGGATGTCCTAAGCAACTCTTGATGTCATTAGAGAAATTTTGAGGTCTAAAATGGGCATCCTAAGGAAAAGAATAGTTAAAATATAAAATAAGAGTTAACAATTTTCAAAGGAAAATAAAGAAAGCTACTTTTTTATCGTATTTTCAACTAATCTCCTTGTAGGTTTACTCAAATTTCAAGTGCAAGCACCCATTTGATGTAGAAGTAAATTTACTTCCGCGTCAATGAGTGCATGCACTTGAAATTTGAGTAAACCTACAAAGAGATAAGTCGAATACAATAAAAAAGTAGTTTTATTTATTTCCCTTCAAAACTATTTACTCTTATGGTTGACATAACCATATTGATTCTTTTAAAGTTGATGTTAATAACACATTTTTTTTGTTTTGAGGCCCATTTTTTACCACGATATTTCTCTAATGTCTGAGAGGATTTTGGCCCGTGGTGATGACTTTAGGGATGTTGGAGCTTTTGACAGGTGATTATTGCTGCCTTCTTTGTTCTAGAGTGATTTCAGAATTCAGCAGGAAGCAATGATCCAAGGTTAAGTTCCTTCAATTTCACATATTCTCATTGTTCTTTTGGAGCCCCTAGCGGAGGGGAAGAGGGAGTAGCTTGGTTTGATGGTGTAAGCTAAGTTACCTTGTTGTATTCTTCTTGCATGCTCACCATCCAGAGGCCGACTTGCAAATTGCTTCGTTGATTGCTTGAAGAGAGACACACATTGTGAACAGTGATTGTTTGGATGCTAAGGTGCGGACTTGTCCTTGTGGGTGTGACTCTTGCAAAGTAGATATGATGTTCTATCATGATGGAAGAGTACTTTTTCAGCTTTGTGGAGGCACTGGAGTTACAAGTCGCAGTTTCAAAGGGAGTTGATGGGTGTTACATAAAACATTTTTCTCGTAAAGAGTGAGTGTTAGCTTTTGGGATTACTCCAAAAATGTTTTCACCTTGCTAGGAGAGCGCGATGTCTCCTAGCCCCATGGCAATGATTCATGGACATATGGATGGTTCAGTTTGGGTGGATGCTTGAGTTTGGCTAAAGTGTTTGTAATGTACCTAGGGAGGATAATATGGGGTACCTAGGCAAGTACACAAAGGGATAATGAATGTAATGTGGCCATAATATGGAATAGGCCCACTATGTAATTAAAACGAAATAATATAGTAATAAGGGGTAGTTGGCATAGACCCCTGTGAATACTCATGAGAAACTATAAATACACATGACTATCATTATATTGGATGTGTGCTAAATACTCCTTCCATAAGGAGTATTTGATGGTGTTAACCTACCTTAAGGGTTCTTCTTTTTATATTCTTAGTGTTGTTCATGGTGAATGTTTTGGATATCATTGGAGTTTAAAGGCATTTTTCTAAATTTTTATGGTTTAATACCTCTTATATCTATCAAGGTTTACTACAAGTGGTATCAGAGCTCTTTCTTAGGCACAAAGTGGGAGAAATTTTTTTCTTTTTGCATATTTTTGAAAGGAAAAAGAGGACAACATCATTCAAGTCGATTTCTTAAACTTTCTATCCAGAATTTGAAGAAACCAGATGTAGATCTAAGTTTCTTTCGAAAAATACTCAATTTCAACAAAACAAAAAAAATCGTCCAAAACAGAGTCCAGGAAGTGGAGATATTGTTGATTTAAAATCAACGTTTTTTTAGGGGTTTTTCTGATGATGGCCGCAAGGTTTGCAGATTGGATATCTAATGGTAGACTGCAGAAATTTCAATCAAACCAATGCTAAAAGATCTAGAGAAGTCGTAGCATTTCATTATTGGGGTCATAGTAGCCAATCCGAGAAGTATACCAGAAGTTATGATCATTTTTCATTTTCCACTACAAAACCCTAGCTGCATAAAGGAGCTCCATTGAAAAATAGGTTATTTCTTCAAAACCTTAGTTCTTTTTGGGGTTATAGCAAGGAAGATGTTTTTTTTACAAGAAAATGTGATGGCCCTAGCATTGAAGAATTCATAAAGTACCAAAAGTCGTTATGGCAAGAGAACTGGAAAGCTTGTCTACACTATGGTTTTAAAGAAGATGTTGTCATATGGTGGTGATCATTTGACTTTAACAAGATGAAGATAATAAGATAAGATAAGATAATTTTATTAATGTCCAATAAATGACCACAAAAGTAGGTCAATGGGACTAAAGGATACATCCAGTGTGAGTACAATGTGAGAGTGCAAAAGCAGCTCCCATAGCATAAGAGAAAGATATAAGAAAAAAGAAAATTGAAAGTACAATCTAGGTAAATATCCAACAAGGCTAAGCCCTAGGTCTAGATAAAACCAAAAATAAAGTGTATATAACACTATCATAGGTGTGGTGATACAAAATGAGAGTGTCCAAGGTAGGAGTTCGACAACTCGATACTAGTCGAGAGAGAAATATTTAAAGATGAAGCCAATGAGGTCAATGAGTCCTAGATATGATGACCAATGGCGAGGGGGGCGACACGGGTCGAACAGGATAATTGTCAAAGTCCTCGAGTGCCATAGGGGAATCTGGTTGTATGACCCTAGGGGGGATGTAGGAGCGAGGAAGCTCAGTTATCTTACCATCCGAAGTAGAAGGAAAGAAGCTCTAAATAGATCTTTGACTGCTTCGTTGGGGCTGGGAGGCAATACAACAAGCGAGAGGTGCCCTACTCTGAATCCATCTAGAGTTGAACCCTCTGTCACTATGAAGATGCAAGATACCAGATATATCGGGTTAGGACCTTAACAGAAGATGTGTGGTCGGATCAAGGAACTATCAAACAAAACATATGAAAAAGTACTTTTAAACAAGTGGTCTCATGCTAAGAGTAAGGATAAAGAAAGCACCAAGGATTTACCTCCATGCACAAACTTCATATTATAGGTTCATGGATGTATTCAACAAGAGAAGGTCAATGTTTCTATTAACCCTAGTTACAAACATAATTTCATCAATGTTAAACTTGGCTAAAAGATTGCAAGTACCCCAAAGAATATTCAAAGCACACAAGTTGTTGCAAGTTGATCACAAATCTGTGTGATCTTCATAAGGTAAGTGGTGATTGTGTCTAATCTGGTCATCATTATAGATCTGAGTTTGTTCTGCAATATCATATTCCTATTTAGGTTCCGACTCTAGTAGAGACTAACCAGGGCATCAAACATCTCCTTCATTGTCTTCTTCTTGGATCCATGAGGGATTAGATTATCATTTATGGCATCCAAGATCATCTGTTTGGCCTTCATTATCCTCTTGTTGTGAGCTGCCAACTCCTAAGAATCTGTAGGCAAAGTAGAAATATTCTTTAAAATAAGATAGAGATCATTCTCTTTTAGTAAGAGTGTAACCCTCGCCTTCCATGATAAGAAATTTGAGGCACCATCCAATCTGTCCTCAAACCTGAGGCTATTTGATGCCATTTCTGAGATCTATTGCACAAACTCCCTAATCTGAAAATTAGTTTTAAAACCCTCTCACTACTGGTCCTTCTTCCCTGCAGTTGATTTACCACTGCAAAACCTAGAGAATCTCAATCAGAGAAATATGCTCTAATACCATATGAAAATTCCCAAGCCCTAGGTGACTAAAGTCTCGTTGTACAAGCAATAACACCTCCTTTCTTCACTTCGCTTCTAAAGTCTTTCCGCAAAGTGAAGAAATCAGAGTCCCCCTTTTTTGATCTTTGTCTCTTTAAACTTTTGAACCCCTTTCCTACCCAATATTGATGCCTTGTACTCTCAAAGTCCTTCAAGCTCTTAACTTTGATTTGCCTTTTCCATCAGGATTAACTTTCTTTGAAACAAAGATTCCTGTCACCCGCCGATAAACGACGTTTCGGCAAAAGTTTTATATCCTTCGCCGATACATGGCGTGCCGGCAATCAATTCAAATCCTGCGCCAATATGCCGGATCCATGCTATCTTTCCCTTACGTCAAAACATCGACAAGGCATTTGTTTCCTTTGCCAATACACTAGCACTTTATCATCTTCTCCTTTCGTTGAGACACGAAAAAAGATTTGTTTCGCGTGTCAACATATCGACAACACGAGATCTTTCCTGCTCACCAATATTTCATCCCAACATTCACTTCTCACACCGACACACTAGCGTCTCAAGATTTTGTCTCCACCGACACATTGGCGAAAGATCCTTATCTCTTGTCGATACATCGACAAAGAAAAGACATTCTCTCGTTGATACACCGACAGAGAAAAAACATTCTCTGTCGATACACCAGCGAGACCCACAATTCAAAAATACACACGTGCAGAGGGTGACATGGCATGACATTACACACTCATATAATCATTTTTTGGGTTTTCACGCCAAAATTCATTTTTAAAGCCCCCAAAACCCTGTTTAAACACCATTTCTCGTCGTTTCAACTGTTGATGTTTTGGTAGCTGCGGAAGGATCTTTCCCTCCTAGATGACCTTTCTTAGATGCGGAGAAGATTCTGGAAGCAAGAGATCCATTGAACAGATATTAAAATACCCTAGAAGAGAAGTCGGTTGAGAAGAAATCGACCCAATAGTCAGGAAGACTATAAATAGAGGACGCCTTGGCTCATTTGTTCACTCAAAAACACTCTCCCAGCTACACAGAGGCAAGGCACAAGTTTGGAGGAGGTGACGCAGTAGCTTAGCTACACAGTTTATTATTGCTCGGTCTTTTGGTATCTCTCTCTTATGTGCTACTCCTTGAGGAGGTGCGCTACCTTTGTATGGTGTCGCTGCTGCATCTGGGGTGGTATTTCTAATTAAGCTAGCACTTGTGCTAGGGTTTATCTGATTGGACTTGCTTTGTGGACAGAATATATCTAAGAAAGGTTGTTGGGTTTTTCCCCCATTTGGGGTTTTCCCAGGATAAATCTCTTGTGTTCTTTTTTGTCTCTTGTTTATGTTGCTACTGCTCAGTACATGATATATATGTTAATGGTAACGAAGTAAAAGAACACAAGTAACACTAATGCTCTATAAAGAAGGAAAATCTAACATAGTATCAGAGTCGATTACCTTCCGAACAGTTTGACCACTGGAAGGAAGATCGCTACAGCGACACCTTGCAGCTGCAATACATTGTCAAGCTCATTGAGCACTATCCCAAGGACGTTGAGAATAATTCCTTCACATAACAGTGCGCCCTAACCTAGCGCACCCCCTGAAACCCTCAGCATGCAATTTGGTGAACTTTGAAAAATCGAGGTTTTTCAGTGCTAGGGTTTCTACCGACAAAAACGTCAACCAGTATGAGAGATGAAGATAGATTGGATGGAGCAGATAACTTCAGATCCTGGAAGCATAGAATACAACTCATTCTAGAAGAGAATGAATTATTGGATCACATCAAGAAGATGCTTCCAGAACCCAAAGATGAAGAAGCAAAGGCAAAGTTCAAGAAGAATGAGGTCAAGGCCAAGAGGATCTTGACAGACTCAATCAAGGATCACACGATAGCCAATGTATCAGAACTAAAGACTGCAAAGGAGATGTTTGATGCCCTAAGCAGACTCTATGAAAGCAAGAACACCAGTCAAAAACTTACCCTACGGCATCAACTCAGAAATGTGACTATGAACAAGTCAGAGACGATAGCCAACTCCTTTACAAGGATCTCACAGATCAAAGACCAGTTAGCAGCCATTGGAGATCCAGTAGAAGATGTTGAACTAGTAACCACTACGCTAAATGGTTTCCCTCCCTCTTGGGACCCATTTGTCCAAGGAATTTGTGCAAGAAGGAAGTTACCCAAGTTTGACAAGTTATGGGAAGATTGCTCTCAAGAGGAATCTAGATTGATGTCCAAGAAACAAAAGGTAGATGATGAGGAAAACCAAGCACTTGCAGCACAAGTGAAGAAGAGAAAGGAAAGAGAAGAAGGCAGTCCAAGGAAGTCTAAGAAGCCACGTCGTAAGAGGGATATGTCAAAGGTTCAATGCTTCAATTGCAGGAAGATGGGACATTATGCCGCACAATGTCCTCACAAACATGAGAAGGAAAAGAAGAAGAAGCACCATGCACATGTGGTTGATGCTGAAGAACACAAACCATCACTCAAGGAAGCGATACTTGGCTCATAGATAGTGGTGCTTCCAAGCATATGACCGAATTCAGAAACTCTATCAAAATTAACAGAAAAGGACTCCTCACTTCAAGTGGTGCTTGGAGATGATTCCAAGCATGCAATCAAAGGCGTTGGAGAAGCCTCCTTACAACTTGACTCAGGTAACCCTCTTTCAATTAAAGATATATTATTTGTACAAGGTTTAAAGAAGAATCTTCTATCTATTTTAGCTTTAGAAGATAAAGGTTTTAGGGTAGCTTTTATGTATGGCCAAGTCCTCCTATGGCCCAAGAATTCAAGCATAAATAAAGCCACTGTGATTGGTGTCCCAGAGGGAGGACTGTATAAGTTGAAGGGACACCAAGAACAAGCCCTTTTACACAATAGTGTTAGTTCCAGTGAACTATGGCACCAAAGGCTTGCTCACTTGAACTATAGAGCATTACCAGTTTTGAGCAAAATAGTTACAGGTCTAACAAAAATCCAGATAGACAATGACGAAGTATGCAAAGGTTGTGCACTTGGCAAGAATGTCAAGGGAGCTTTACAAGCAGTGATAGCAGATCCAAAGGTATTTTGGACATCATACACTCTGATGTATGCAGACAGATGACAGTGCCATCACTTGGCAACTTTGTATACTATGTGTTGTTCATAGACGACTATTCCACGAAGACGTGGATCTACTTCTTGAAAGAAAAAGATGAAGTCCTTAACAAGTTTCAAGAGTTCAAGGCTTTAGTTGAGAATATCTCTGAGAGGAAGATTAAAGTTTTGAGATCTGACAATGGAGGTGAGTACACCTCAAAGGAGTTTAAAGACTTTTGCCAAGAAGCAGGGATTAAGAGGGAGCTTACAACTCCCTACAACCCCCAGTAGAATGGGGTTGCAGAAAGAAAGAACAGATCCATCATAGAAGCAGCAAAAGAGATGATACATGACCAGGGCCTACCCATGCACTTATGGGCAGAAGCATCCAGTACAGATGTATATGTGCGGATACATCATCAATTTCACCTAGAACTATACCACAGAGAGGATACTGGCGTTACAGAGAATAGTTATCTTAAAACAGAGAATGGTTATCTTAAAGAAGCACCACTCATAAACCAGCAAGCAGTTTAAGAAACAAGGAAGGATGGCTCACCTAACAACGGAAGGTGAGGAAGGCCCTAATCCAACAGCTTAAACTGATACAAGGTCATTCGTACACTCTGAGTCTCCGACCAACTCATTTTCTTTTCATTTCGAACCCTCTGATTGGGTCAGAGTTGATCTTATGATGGTGGCCCCCAACACCGATTTTGGTGGCGTGATCAGCATGCGTGGCTATAGACGAGGCCGCGTTAAGGGCAGTGTTGGGGAGGGGGGTTCTTTCTATCGATCGGTGTTCTTCCTTCACCACAAGAAAGCATCTGAGCCAGGTGCGGGGCCTATTTCATTTCGAGAATAACCAGTAGTTGATCCACCAGGTTCACTCTTACCTTCTATACGAGAAGGTAAGCAACAGAGACAGATCCTAGCCGGAAAGAGAGACAGAACGGTGGTTATTCCTGCCTGGACGGAGAGAGAGACAGATAAAGTCGTAGTTCTTCCAGTGCAGTAGGTCCTGGCAGTAGTGTGGGTATAGTTATTCCCGTGCTATCGTAATTCGTACTACAGGAAACCGAAAAAGTAAACAAACCGATCAGTATTCGGCTAACTACCATCTATCGGTATCCCGTTAATAGAAGTTGATCGGTATCCGGTTCACTACTTTGTCGATGTCTATCAGTATCCGGTTCACTGTCTAAATGTCTATCGTATCATAAGATATTGGAGAACAAGACACCTGAAGAGGTGTTCACTGGAAAGAAGCCAGAAGTCAGTCACTTGAGGATTTTTAGTTGTCCAATGTTTATCCATGTTCCCAAGGAAAAGAGAACGAAATTGGAACCTTCAAGAAAGAAGGGCACATTCGTTGGATACAGTGAGACTTCGAAGGCCTATAGAATTTACATTCCAGGATAGAGACAGATCGAGATCAGTCGGGATGTAACATTTGACGAAGATGAATCCTTCAGAAGATCAAGGGAATCTCACATAGATGAGGACCAAATAGAGCAAGAGGCTCCCAAAGATGCAGTCATGGTAGACTCTACACCTGAAGAAACCATCCCAGAAGTTCAGAATGATATGGTAGAGTCAGAAAGACCTGAAGAAGTTGTGGCTACCACGAAGAGACCAGCTTGGCTTCGGAACACCTTGCAGGAAGCTGAAGGACATGCAGCTCCCAAAGGCTCCTTTAGGGAGAGCAAGAGACCACATAAGTTTTCAACCTATGTGACACTAATGAGCAACATCATTGATTTGGAACCTTCCACTTTTGAAGAAGTTGTTGAGAAGCCAGAATGGAAGGATGCCATGATGTAGGAGTATCGGTCCATCATGAAGAATGATGTATGGGAGGTCATTCCGAGACCAGAAGGGAAGTCAATTGTGACTTCCAAATGGATCCACAAGATCAAGCATGTTGCAGACGACAACATAGAGAAGTACAAGGCAAGGTTTGTGGCTAAAGGGTTCTCTCAAAAAGAGGGAGAAGACTATGACGAAACCTTTGCTCCTGTAGCAAAATACACTTCCATTAGATCAATCATTGCGATTGCTTCCGCAATAGGATGGAAATTACACCAAATGGACGTCAAGACTGCTTTCCTGAATGGTGTAATAAAGGAAGAAGTGTACACGGAACAGCCACAAGGCTTCGTGATCCATTGGAAGGAGTCCCATGTGTGCAGACTGAAGAAGGCCTTGTACGGGCTGAAGCAAGCACCCAGGGCGTGGTATGCCAGGATAGGTGGATATTTGATGATCTTGGAATTTACCAAGAGTGAGGCAGATCCTAACCTTTACTATAAGGTTGAGGATGGATGCTCATTGATCTGGGTTCTATATGTAGATGACATGTTTCTAATAGGGGACGAGAAGCTCATTGATGGGTGTAAGAGGGAGCTCGCTTCAGAGGTCAAGATGAAGGATCTAGGTCTGATGCATTACTTCTTGGGATTGGAAGTGTGGCAGAGATCAGATGAGATTTTCCTTAGCCAAAGAAAATATACTGTTGAGATCCTGAAGAAATTCGAGATGATGGACTGCAAGTCCATGACCACACCTATGACAATAAATCTGAAGCTCTTGAGTGACAAATCTTCACATTTGGTGGATCCCATGATGTACAGACAGTTGATTGGATCCTTGATGTACCTAGTTAACACCAGGCCAGACATATGCTTTGCAGTGAATACCTTTAGTCAACACATGGTTGAACCTAGACATGTACATTGGATGGCAGCAAAGCATATGTTGAGGTACCTTCGTGGAACAGTTGGATATGGATTGAGATATGTCTCAAGTGGAGATGTGAAGCTGCAGGGATATACAGATTCTGACTGGGCAGTGAGTGCAGTGGATTGGAAGAGTACTTCCAAATGTTGTTTTAGTCTGGAATCAGGCATGATCTCATGATTGAGCAGGAAGCAGACATCACTGGCACTCAATATGTAATGTCCCGTTTTTCCTAGGCAGTCGTGATACCGTGATGGTTTATGCAGTTTCCCATAAACCATTAGACGGATGAGCTAGGGAAACGAGACTAGTAAAGTCACTTTCAAATTATAAAGTGAAAACTTA
>CBVK0104558649.1:0-23627 GCA_900067695.1 Picea abies
CAGCCAACAAAACCAATAAACACATCGTTGTCCCATCAAATTTTCATCTACAGCCATAAACTCAGAGGCATGCAAACTGTTTGACGAAAGTCCAACATCAGAATTTGGAGGTTTTTTCTCAATTTTACAACTTAGAATATTTCACAATACATCAGAAGCAGAGTATATCACAGCAAGTATGGCAAGTCATGAAGCAGTGTGGCTCCAGAAGTTGCTAGCCGGGATATTTGATCTAGAATTGGAGCCAACTTTGATACATTGTGACAATCAAAGTTGTGTGAAGCTTACCGAGAACCCCGTATTCCATGACAGGTCTACGCATATAGAGATCAAATATCATTACATCCGGGACATGGTGCAGAGAGGAGATGTGGAGCTCCAGTACATATCCACGGACAAACAGATAGCGAACATCCTCACAAAGCCCTTGTCAAGAGTGAAGTATGAGTACTTCAAGGACAAGCTTGGAGTGTTGTCGAATGTCCACCCTTGTTGAGAGGGAGGTGTGTTGTTTCTTCTCATGTCGGCTAACCCCTCTGGCCAAGGGTTCCCTAGATCAGTCACATGAGGTGACTGAGGGGGTAATGCACTATCGAACCCGCTGAGAGAAGAAACATCACACACATAGTCATGAGACTATAGCGGAGGCTGCATGACTCCGAACAGTAGCTGTGTGCTACTTCAATGGATGTGTTCCACTGGCGGAGGTTGTGTGACTCCGAACAGTAGTTGTGTGCTACTTCAATGGATGTGTTCCACTGGCGAAGGTTGTGTGACTCCGGACAGTAGTTGTGTGCTACTTCGGTGGATGTGTTCCACTGGCGAAGGTTGTGTGACTCCGGACAATAGTTGTGTGCTACTTCGGTGCTTGAGTACCACTGGCAGAGACTGTGTGTCTCTGGACAGTAGTTGTGTGCTACTACAGTGGATGTGGTCCACTGGCAGTGACTGTGTGTCACTAGACAGTAGTTGTGTACTACTTGGCAGCAATTGTGATCTATTGGATGACATTGTAGTAGCTGTGCGCTACTAGCTGATTGTCATGGAGATTACCAAATCGTTTGGATGTAGCCGTGTGTGCTACAATTTGATCGCGGAGACTGTGTTGATGATTCGAGCTACCGAAGGCATTGTAGCAGTCGTGTGCCTACTAGCAGATTGCAGAGTAGTCAGTGGACTACCAGATGAAGACATCGTGAAAGATGCCTCCCTAGCTAAGAGGGAGTGTTGATGTTTTGGTAGTTGCAGGAGGATCCTCCCCTCCTAGATGACCTTTCTAAGATGCGGAGAAGATTCTGGAAGCAAGAGATCCATTGAACAGATATTGAAATACCCTAGAAGAGAAGTCAGCCCAAAAGAATAAAGTAATAATGAAAAGGCACTTGTCCAAAGAAGTCGACCCAGTCTAGTGGCCAGGAAGACTATAAATAGAGGACGTCTTGGCTCATTTGTTCACTCAAAAACACTCTCCCAGTTGCACAGAAGCAAGGCACAAGTTTGGAGGAGGTGACGCAGTAGCTGCAGCTACACAGTTTATTATTGCTCAGTCTTTTGGTATCTCTCTCTTGTGCGCTACTCCTTGAGGAGGTGCGCTACCTTTGTATGGTGTTCTTGCTGCAGTTGGGGTGGTATTTTTTATTAAGCTAGCACTTGTGCTAGGGTTTATATGATTGGACTTGCTTTGTGAACGGAATCTATCTAAGAAAGGTTGTTGGGTATTTCCCCCATTTGGGGTTTTCCCAGGATAAATCTCGTGTGTTCTTTTCTGTCTCTTGTTTATGTTGCTACTGCTCAGTACATGATATATATGTTAATGGTAACAAAGTAAAAGAACACTAGTAACACTAATGCTCTGTAAAGAAGGAAAATCTAACATCAACACCATAAGGTCGCATTTGACTTGCCAAGAGAACAAGAATGTTTGCATTATTACCCATACAGAATCTCGTATGATCACCTCTCGCACGATCAACAAGTACGCCCCAAAACTATGTTCATGATTGTGCAAAATCCCATTTTCGTTTAATTAAAATGCAAATCGCTCATTAAAAGACTAGTGTGGTATAGGAATGATATTATATACATAGGCATCCTGTAACACACAGCTTCTCTCCGTTATGGCCATGTATAGGCTTTCAAAAACCTCGTTTCACTCATTTTGTTGGCCTTCTCCCTCTCCACACACACATCTCTTCTTTTAAATATCGAGTGCATGGAAGGACCACACTGATTTATTGTTTCTCTTTCTCGAACCAACACACAGGTTATGCTTTGATTACCCTCCACGCATGGCCATTGCTCGTTATCAGTCAGCCTAATTTTAAATTGACCAATACCTCACTGCTTATCGAGGACCATCATTTTCTAGAGCGTTCAGACAGCGCATTACTACACAGAGTAATTGCAAAAGTTTTGGCCCATCCTTTGGGATAATAACCAATGTTTTTATGCTAAAGCGATGGAATATTTTCCCCTTGGTGTTTTGATCACTGTGACTTTCATTCCAGGGATCTACAAATAAGGACATTGTTTAAAAATTTACCACGTATTTTATTTTTATCGCTTGATTTTATATGTGCTAATCTGAAAATCTTTCTGCTATGACAAAATGTGTTTTCCACAGGACCCATCATGTCTACCTACAAGAGGAAAATTGACAGGGACCCCATCATTGAGGTCTCATCGGGCAAAGAAGAGGAAGAAGTCAATATTGATACCCCAAGACCTGTGTACAATGATACACAATGCATCATTATCAAATGTTCACTAACCAAACCTTCCCCCAACTGCCAAAGAAGGATCTAGACCTCATTGTATACCAAGCCATCAAACAATCCAAGTTACATAGAATAGCAGCTCATTCAGCAATATTCCCATGTGCTGAGGCCATATCCTGGATCGTCAGGCATGCACATATAAACAACAGGCAGATAATCAATGCACAAGGAAGGCTTGTTGCTTCCTTCCAGCCATCAGTGCTCATCTCATGCTATCAGTTAACTCAGGAAGAGATGACACTGGATGATGAGTTGGTGAAAGGATTCCCTCACAAGCCTAGGGATCTTATGAAAAAATTGTGGGTGCCAGGTAAAAAGTTCAAGACTAGGGCATCAAATGACTACCCAACTAATTTACTCAGGCCTCCCTACCAATACGCGGTGGCAATGTTGAGCAGATTATATGGAGAGCCTGACGCTCAAAAGTTCAGGGTGTCATGGGTGCCTCTCATTTACTATATCACCACTTCCAGATCTGTATTTAACCGAGCCAACATTTTATCTTCTACGCTAGCACGGGCCACATCAGCTGCAAAACATATGGCTCCAGGGAAGTACCCCAGTTTTCATATGGTCTCTTATTTGTTGGACATGATGTGCATAATCCACACATACACAGAGATGGGTTGGGCTTGGTAGCCCGGTGAGCTTCCCATCCACGTCTATTATAAAATCCTCTGCCAACACAAGTATCACTCAAATTACCAACAGATTTGTGAAAAATTTCCAATTCCTTTATTTCAAGTTTTATTCTGCACTCCTACACCTTATATGTCCGATAAAGCTCGGGTCATAGTAGGTAGAGAGGGGATTGATACCTCATGGAATATGACACATACATCAAAGTATGCAAGGCCACCAAAGCCCCTCACCTCCTTCCCAAATTCATTCCTAACAGACTAGTCATGCAGGAGATAGCCTACCAAACTCTGGTGTATGGGGTTGGTGCAGCCTTAAACAGAGACAAAAAGATGATTTGGCCACCCCTGTCGCTTTGGGTTGGTGCATGTTCCTTCAAAGACGTTAAGGTAGCCCAAGCAGAAGCTGACACCTTAGCCTCTTTCCACTTCGGCAAGGAAACATTCTATAGGTACAACCCCCTGAGAATCATCAGCACACACTGCCATAACTGCAAATACAGGTGGAGTTACGAGTCCGAAGCCTAGGAGGAAGAAGAAATCCACCAAAGGGAAAAGACTTATGATGAAGTGATTTTCAGAAGGAGAGGCAGCTCCCAACACAAAGGCAAGATACAAGATGAGAAGAGAGATCGGACTGCAGAGAAAGAAAGGAAGAAGAAACTAGAAGCAGAAGCTGCAGCAAAACGGCAAAGGAGAGAAGAAAAAGAAAAGAGGAAACAGCAGCAGCAATGGAAGTGGAGCGAAGAAGGAAAGAATCAGCAGGCAGAACAAGAAGCGCAAAAGAAAAGAGAAAAGGAAGAGATGAAAATAGTAAAAGAAGAGAATAGGAAGAAAAAAAAGAAGCACAAGGCTCGGAAGAACTGGGGCTAGGGGCGTTCATACATGTCTCTTGGTACCTTTGTAAGCACCAAGAAGGAGGTAATCATCCTAGTGGTATTCAGTGGTGGGTGAAAAATATCTAACTCTAAGAACCTACCTCGTGTTTAAGACCAAGCATCGCTGGTCTGGATATCTAAAAAAGATGGGGAGGGAGTTCTAGGACTCTCTGAAGAGACAATTATACCAATCTTGGATATTGTAGTAGATGGGGCACCTAAAAATGAAATGCTCCTCGATCTTAATCTCCTGCAAATGGTAAAGTAGGCAAACCCTGTTTTATCATAGAATATGATGATCAGCACCCACACAAAGCTGATGTGAACCAGCCCCGAATTGGCCAAGAAGGATCCTAAGTGCATGTATCCAATGGCAAAGTATATAAGCAGTCTGACAATGAGATAATCTCTAATATCCATGAAATGCTCTGCAAAGTAGGCCATCTTGGGTTTGAGCTCGTGGGATGGATCTACCTAAGTGACTTGAATGTATTGTCTGTAATCTTCTCCGATGACCCTGTTCAACCCCTGCTTGGTCAGCAGTAGACGACAAGGGGCATTCATAGAGTGTCTGAACAGGGGAGTATTTGTGAGCTTGCTTTGTGTCCGTTTTTACGACCATGTCAAAATTCAAACAGCTTCCCCGGGTCACAAAGAAGAGAAATAAAAATTAAATTAAAAAAGAGGAAGAAGATGTCTTCTGTTTCCTTCCTTGCTTATTCATGATCAAACATGAAAATTATAACCAATTAATGCCAGTCAAAATTAGGTCGATGGGACTAAAAAGTACATAAGGCAGGGAACAATGTCTATATATTCAATGGGGAACAATGTCAATATTGGGTTTGTTACGAGGGTTTATTGTACCATTGACAGACATGGATTTATATCAATCCCAGCTGAGCTGCTATTACTTGTAGTGAAAACTATTTGTAATGCCAACTCCATACATTCCGTTAGAAACACTGAGTAGGTTTTAGTTTCTAAGCTAATAAATTAAAGTAGGACAGTTACCACGGATCCCCAAGGCCGGTCGTAGCAACATAGAATGGGGGGCACCAGCTCTTTAACCTGAAAAACAAACCCAAATTACGAATAAGGGTATGGATGAATATAGCGTTCGGGGGTTGGAGGTAAACATGTCATTAGTTACCGTAGAGGACTTTGTAACGCGCAGCCAGCGCCTGCAGACTAGAGCCAGCCGGGAAAGCAAATCTCGAGTTGAAATATGCGAAAAAATGCAGAGCAATGTATCATCAGAAAGGCTTCCCGTGCTAGAAATCTCTTCGCCGAATTCTCTGCCATGGTGATTCCTCCTCCTTTTAGGCATCCTTGGTCTCGTCTCAGTAACCAGTATCACAAATCAAGATGGATTTACGTGCATCTGCGACCGCCTCTAAATGTCTGGACTTTTAAAGTTGTTTGGCGGTTCATTATATATCTAGATCTATTTTACTTCTTTACTTCTATCTATCGAGCATTCAAATGATCAAAATAAATGGAGATATGGATTGCTTAAATGGTTTGGGTTAATATGGATTTACATTTAAATGGATGGATTTTTATTATTATTGTTTTTTTAATTATTATTGCTGGGTTTTTTTTATTTTTTTCAATTTTTTTCAATTTAGTTTCCAATGTTTTAGATGTAACGGGTTTGTAAATGTATTTAATTAATTTTAATGCAATCGTTTATTACAAAGAGGCTATGGAAAATTGGATATATTTAACATGGATGTCTTGGTTTGAAGATAAATATCTATTCAAAATATTTTTAATTAATGATTGCAAATAAGATGAAAGATAAGTTTAATAATTAGTGTTCCTCTAAAAGTGGAGAAGGATAAAAGTGGAGAGGGGATAGTTCATGGATTCTAGATTGTTGTATTGTAAAGAGGTACTCTGTATTCTAGATTGTTTTGTATTGTAAAGAGGAACTGTTGTGTATTGGTAGGGTTCTTGGATTTTGATTTTGAAGGAGTAGAAGGTGAAATTGTACTTATTTAATGGATCAAATAAGATTCTTGAATATGTGTTTGTTTTCTTGATTGAGTCAATTACTTATATGCTGCCAAAATGTTTCACACACATTTGTAGTTTAGTGAATGCAATTATACATTGTTTTGAAGATGGGTATATTTTAGGTGTTTTTATTTACAACATGCACAATATATACATAGTACTTTTGTGTCAAAATATTATTACTAATAAATGTAGATATGCACTTATCATATCAAATATGTTGGAAAATTGGACATTGTTTTGGCAATATTTATGAATCTAACATCACATATACGTCAAGAGTCTTGAATGTTGGGTATGTGTTATATTCTTTGTATGTGTGTGTGTGGGTGCGTCAGATTTGACAATTGTGTGTGATGATCCCAACTTCATTCGCTCTTTGTGTCGTGTGCGCTGGGCGCTTTCTGGGGGGGTCCCAAGGGGGCCAAGTATGGCGGTTTTTGCTATTTTTAGCGAATTTTGTTATTTTTCGCAAATTTTGCTATTTTAAGCAGTTTTCTAAATTAATCTCGGATTAAGGGATTAGGGTTTTGGTATTTACGGAATACCTAAAAACACTGTATATATTGTATGGTGAATGGTGAAATTAATACAATGGAGAGTAGAAAGGTTTTCTTCGGGTTAAGGGTTTCCGGTATAAATCTATGTGTACTATGTGTATGAGCCATTGATTAATTTATGTTTTTTCTTAAGAATCTATATGCATTGCTTTACTTCACAGGTTTAAAACTTACATTGAAGACAGTGCCACCTCGACCCTTTCTCTATCAAAAAAAGGGAATGACAAATGGAAACTAAAATGGTTTTAGGATTCACAGTTGGACTTTCAGTAAATGGATCCGTGTTTTTTTTATCTCAAATTGGTGCTTCGAGGCTTTCTAAACTCCAAGTGATCCCATTTAGACGTAATAAGCAAAGTGAATTTCAAGTGTTTTTCATTGGTAATGATGTTGAGAGGGGCAGTGATTATGTTGCAAACCTGAAATACCGAATTTTGGATTTTTACTTGCTATTTTTTTTGTACATTTGAGTCTTGTCAACACTCAAGATTACGATAGTAGGTTCCTCTACACAACTCCCTATGGGAAAGAAACAAAGAATATAGACATGCTTTCTAAACTACAGGGGATGAAATGTGAACGCAATAAGTAAAGCAAAGCTCAAGGATTTGTCATTGGTAATGATGTTAAGAGGGCTAGTGACCATGTTGCAAACTGAAAATCCCAAATTTTGGATTTTTTTTGTTATGTTTTTCTACATTTGAGTCACATCACCACTCAAGATTGTAATAATAGGTTCTTGTACGCAACTTCCTATGGGAAAACAACAAAAAATATAAACATGGCTCTTTTTTTTCAAAGCCGTGTATGTATTGTGTTTTTGTTTTGTATAGCATTCAAATGAGAATGATGTTGGGATTCTCATTCTACGGGGTTATGATATAGGAAAATATTCTCTGGATAAATCCTTTGAAGTGTTCAAGATTTACAAGGTTGGGAACTCTTCCACAAAGCCATATATCAATGTACAAGATGTACTCGATGCACATGCACCTCTATAGAACAATTGAATCAAGCATTACTTGATCATATATGCAGATTTACTAATATATAAGAGTTTTTTGTGAGCAAGCAAAAACTCATCAACAAGATTTCGTTGGATTGGTCATGGCATAGACGTGGTTTGAACTTTGAACCACTGTAAAACAATTTATAAGACATTCAAATTGTTCGAAGGATCTTGGACTTTGTAGAACATTGGTAAGCCTCACAATTTTGCTAACATTTCCAAAGTTCTAATTCATGCGAGAATGTGAGAACTTTAAAGATATTCTAAGATGGTTAGCATTTTTTTGGGTAATTTTATAATATAAAACTCATTTACATGAGAAAAAATAAAAAAAAACTAATAAATCTTAAAAGAGGTATGACCTCTCAGAAGCACGAATAACAACACTTTCGATATTTAAATTTGAACTTGCATAATCATAATCTGTAAATATTCTACGCACCACATTTTTCGTAAAGTTAAAAGAGCAACATCCAAAAAAACATTAAACTAAAAATGGTGAACATGGATGATGTAAAGATTTACCTATAAAAATATTCATATCCAAGATCAAATGGAAGGTGTTATCTAAATATCCATTCGAAAGCTCTAATTTGGAAGAAAAAAACACCCCTAACATGTTTGTTTCTTCTATTAGTTATCCCTTTAATTCAAATACACACTTCAATAAATAAAGTTGAATTTGCACACTAATGTTAAATAAAGTCTCTTATCCAAAGCTTATCCAAATTAACCCCATTCATGAGTGCATATCCCTATATGAAGTGTCTTTGTCATGTGAAGAAGAGAAAGAAAATTAAAATATAGCCTTTATTGTTATGGTGTTTTATGTGTTTATTCAACACCAACATACCTTGTACGTATAAAAATGTAATCGATATCAACTCCAATCAATATAATAAATAAATATATACAAAACAAAACCCAATGCTTAGCGAGACTTCTAGTCCTCCACTAGAGGATAATCAAGTCAACTGATAAGACCTTGGTTGACTATAAAAGTCGTGTGCATCCACCAATTTTTAAGCGATCTTGAATGAGTTCTCTGTCATTTTCATTTTCATGTTTAGACCTAGACTTTAGAGGTAGCAATTGTTGCACATAAACTTACATATTTTTCCCATATGTAAATATTTCTTCTAGGATCGTTTCAAATTATTGTGCATGGTTGTTTTTGTTTTAACTTCAAAAGATGTGTTGTCGTAACAAATTTTAATTATTGTTTCAAGGAAATATTTTGCATTAGTTATTTGACATAAATTAGGGCAATGTAATCTATGGAAGAGGAGGTATTGGGATTTTGCAGAAAAAATTGAGTGTGAGGATTTAATTTAGTTGAAAATTCAAATAAGTCCTTGTAGGGAAATTAATTGTAGAACCTGAGGCTGAATTAGAAGAAGAGACTACATAAGCATATGAAGAAAGCCTTGTGAAAGGCATAAAAAGGAAGAAAAATCTCAGGAGCTAAATGACAAAGGAACCACATGTTAAAGAGTGCAAGCAAGAAAAAAATATAGTTGAGGTTGATGTATATCGCCACCCACACCACTCGAAGAAACAACAGTTATCAAGGCCAGGGCGTGAGCATCAACAAACTTATGGACCAACATAGACCAGAAAGGCAACTAGTATGGAGGCACATGGTGAATTAAAAGCAATGCATGGAGATATCATGGTAGCATGGTGGCAACATTGTTGGAGAAATTTCTATTTTCGACACACTAGTTCGGTGGGAGTTAACTGACTAGTTCTATTTAAGACTTTATAATTGTATACCATCACTATTATGCATGCATTCCTGATTATAGGATGTCATTGCCTATACGAGTGAATATCACTCACTCATTGAATAGATCATAATAGACATTAATTCTCATTCTTCGTATTGTATCTCTCTTCCTTTTTTTGATAAGCTTTGTTTGGGTATGCTTTAGCTAGGTCTCCTATGCAGGTTTCCATGAAACACTGGCATGGTATCAAAGTCAATTTGCTTGGAGCAACCCAGACAAGCTAGAGAAGAGAGAAAGAGGATCGAGTAAACCTAGTTTTTGCCATCGTCGCAACCTATCCTTATCGAAGAGTGCGATGGTTGGAATCGTCGCAGTCCTATCGAAGGGTGTGACGATCTAACTCAGACTTAAGAGATAAATTTTCTCGGGGATCGTCGCAGCCTATACACAGTTTAGGGTGCGACGTTGTTGCATTGTACTCTTCACCCAAGGTTTGATGATTCAATGTTTCACTATCGTCACACTTTAGTCCTTCTCTAGGGTGCGAAGATTCAACATCTTCGCACTGTATCCTTCCTTAGGATGCGACGATTTAGCTGCCCTCCAGAAAATTGATTTTCTGCAGTAAAATAGCCATATCTTGAAAACCGCAATTTCAGTCAGGCTAAAATTTTTACCAGAGACGTATAACATAGGGATTCTCATGCTCACCAAAATTCTCCAAAACCCACATCATATTTTAGGAGATATGGTTGTTTTATCATATCTATAGTTGTCATAAAACCGTCTATCATATCTCAGAATCCACGGTATGGGTTTTCAGAATCAATAGCAGGGATGGAGGCGATGCAACTTCTTCAATCAAGTCTGGTGATAATACTCACACTATACAACAATTTTGAATGGAACTCGAAGGCCTCATTCCAACTCAAAAGAAAAGGAGTGTATAATTTGACGATGGCGACACAAATAGAACCTACATCAGCGCTTTAGAAGACCAGATGGGTGAACCGTAAGGATGACGCCACATGACTACTTCTTGAGTTAATCTCCTTTGATTTATGGTTTCATGTTCTCGCATGCAAGACTCCAAACAAGATATGGACCACCTTGGAAGGACTCTTTGGAAAGTAGGATGAGATGTGAGGTCATATGCTTGAGGTAGAGTTGAATACCTTAGACCCTAAAAGTTTTGATAATATACAGGATTTCTTTACTAAATTTAAGTCTTTGATATTGAGCTTGGGTGAATGTGGTATTGACGATTCTACACAAGAGAAACAACTTCTTCTAACAATCTTGGCCAAGCTAGGATCATAATACGATGTATATGTCTCTAATTTCAATTATGGAAGATGTCTTTTGGGAGCAAATTGGAAAATGCCTACGATGGCGCAGTTCATTGAGTCTCTCACACAAGAGCAGACAAAACTCATCCAGATGGGCCTCATGAAAGATCCCAAAGCACATGCACTCACCATGCATGATGGAAAAGAATCATCCAATAAAAAATCGAAGCAGAAACAAAAGAAGTTATTACATCCAGAGTCAAAGAAGGAGGGATATTCCAAACCCTTCAAGGATTCTTCAGGTTCCAAAGATTCTTCAAACTCCAAAGGGAAGAAGAAGAAGGGAAAGTAGTGCACATATTGCAATAAACCGAATCATGAAGAATCCACATGCATAAAGAAGCAGGTCGATCTTATGACACATGTACTTCAGAAGAATAACCTTGGAAACTTCATTCCTGAAGGAGCCAAGAAGAAGAAGGAAGAAGACCATGCACCTAAGAAAGGTAATCATCATGTTCTTGTTGAAATTAATTCCTCATATGATTCATGGATTATAGATTCTGGCGCATCCCATCATATGGCAGCTAAAGAGGAAGTTTTTGCTTCTTTGCGTTCATGCTTTGGACCTCCTATTCTCATGGGGGATGATACTCCAATAACAGTTGCAAAAGAGGAAAGAGTGGAACTCCCTAATGGAATTTTTGAGAATGTTTTACATGTTCCAAAGCTTTATATAAATCTACTCTCGGTTTATCAGATCACTCAAATAGGTAAAAGGGTCGAATTTACATCAGATTCAGTTACTGTACTTGACATGCATGACAGCTCAATTATTGCAGTTGGCGAGGTAGATCACAAATCACAGTTGTATAAGTTCATTAAGTTTACTGACTATGACTCCTCTTTGCTATTTACACATGCTAATGAGAGTAGTAGAGTATGGCATGAGAGATTTGATCATTTAAACTTTAGGTACATGCAACAACTTTCCAAGCAAGGAATGGTCAAAGGCTTTCCAAACATTCAATTTTCTGAAGGGGTTTGCGAAGGATGCATTCTTGGCAAGCATCTTGAAGAGAGGTTTGAAAAGGGGAAGGCAAGCAGAGCCTCCTCTTCCTTGGATCTTGTTCATAGTGATCTCATGGGTCCATTTCCACATATGTGCATCAACAAAGTAAGGTATGTTCTTACATTTATCGATGATTACTCACATTATACTTGGGTTTATTTTCTCAGACAAAAGTCTGAAGTTTTTGAGCATCTCAAAGACTTCAAAGCTCTAGTAGAGACAGAAACTAAAAAGAAAATTAAGATCCTTCGTACAAACAATGGGGGGGAGTATATCAACAAAGATGTTCAAAATCTTTGTCATGAAGCTGGTATCCAATTGCAGCACACAATTCCATACACTCCACAGTAGAATGGAGTTGTTGAAAGGAAGAACAGGTCTCTCAAGGAGATGACCAGTTGCATGTTGCATGCAAGATCACTTCCTTCCAAGCTTTGGGTTGAGGCACTTAACTGTGCTTCTTACATACAGAACAAAGCACCTCGCATATATGTTGAGGATAGGAGGATAGGACACCTTTTGAGGCTTGGACATGTGACAAACCAGATGTCACACACTTCCGCATCTTTGGATCTAGAGCATGGGCCCATATTCCTTTTTAAAAGAGGAAATTCTTATATCCACAGAGCACACCTTGCATCTTTGTGGGACATCCAAATGATGTGAAGGGGTACAAATTGATTGATCCCTCTACAGACCGACTCATCATTGAGCGCAGTGTTCAGTTTGAGGAGAGTCCTTTACATGCACCTCAAGTGCAACATGCAGAGACTCTTGTGCTTCCATCAGTTCCAGACATCAAAGATGATGATTCCACACACTCAGATGCTACATATTCAGACATAGATTCAGAGGGTGTTGTACATGCAGATGAGCAGGTAGTACAACCAAATGAGGAGCCAACATCGGAGCTTCGGCAAATGCCCAAGTGGGCATAGTCCACACTTCAAGCAACAGGCAACCTTGCAGGGGATCCATTGGATTTGAGGAGCAATCGATCCCAACATGTGGATCCTTCTCATGTACTTTTAGCTTTTGAACCAATGATTCCCATGCATTGTTATATGGTTCAATCTTTTGATCCACATACCTACAGCGAGGTTGTTGGCAATCCACTATGGGAAGCATCCATGCAGGAGGAGCATGACTCTCTCTTAGAGAATCAAACTTGGGATCTGGTTCCACTTCCACCAGGGAGGAAACTTGTTAGATGCAAATGGATCTACAAGACCAAGAGAGAAACAGATGATTAGGTGAACAGGGACAAGGCCAGATTAGGTGCAAAAGGATTTCAGCAGATTCATGGGATAGATCATGATGAGACCTTTTCTCTTGTAGCAAGGATGGACTCCATTCGCTTGTCTCTAGCCATTGCAGCAACCAAAGGATGGGAAGTTCACCAAATGGATGTGAATAATGTTTTTCTTCATGGTGACCTTTCAAAGGAGATCTACATGGAGCAGCCATAGAGGTTCATTCAAAACTCATCTTTAGTATGCAGACTAAAGAAGTCTCTCTATGGGTTCAAGCAGACACCTAGAGCATGGTATGCAAAGATGGATTATTACTTTCTTTCACATGACTTTGTTAGATGTAAATTTGATTCCAATGTGTACATGTTGAGGAATACTGACTCTGTGATGATTTTAGTACTCTATGTTGATGATCTTTTGATCACTAGTAGCTCTACTTCAGCCATTGCTTTGGTCAAAGATATTTTGCATGATAGGTTCTCTATGACGGACATGGGTTCACTACACTTTTTTCTTAGTCTTGAGATCAGTGAGGATGCTTCCGGCATCAAACTTTCTCAAGCTAAGTATGTTAGGGATCTTTTGGGTAGATTCCACATGATAGACTGTAAGTCCGCACCTACACCCTTCTTATCTAGGATCAGACTTGAGGATGGCGGGGATACACCATTAATGGACAACACATTGTATCAATAGTTGGTGGGAAGTCTTTTGCATCTCACCCACACCCATCTAGATATCTCAAATGTGGTAGGAGCAATTTCCAGATACATGCAGGAAGCCCATGATCCGCACAGAAGGCTTCCAAGCACATCCTCAAATATGTTCAGGGCACCATGAGTTATGGGATTCACTATGCAGTTGCCTATGCATTATATCTCATAGGCTTCACAGATTCAGATTGGGCTGGTGATAGCATAGATCGCAATTCCATGTCCAGGTACACTTTCAGTTTGGGTTCAAGCCCAATTTGTTGGTCAAGTAAGAAGCAATCAGCCATTGCTTTATCTTTCACAGAGGTCTAGTATAGAGGAGTAGTCAACTGTGTCATTCAGACACTTTGGCTTCAACACTTCCTTACCAAGTTTTGTATCCAGTTTCACTGTCTGACTATAATATGGTGTGACAATCAGAGTACACTGAAATTTTGCAGAGATCCAGTACAATGATAGCAAACCAAGCACGTTGAGGTCCACATGCATTTCATCATAGATTTAGTACATGATAGAATCATTGATTTGTGGTTTTGTCCTTCCTCTGAACAGACTGTCGACATATTCACCGAGAACTCCACTGTGCAAAAGTTTCAGACTTTGCATGATCATCTTGCAGTGAAGAACATAGTTGCCTAGCAACCGCCTTTTCTTCTTTTGATGCATTGTCTTTTGAGGGGGGGTTTTGTGCCCACGTGGTTTTCCCTCTTTCCTCATTTTTATTCAGTGTTCATTAGTTGCATTGTACATGAGTACCTAATATGGCCTAGTAGTTGGGACTCTTTTTTTACTCCATAGTGATGTTCAGGGGGGGTGTTGGAGAAATTTATATTTTCGGCACACTAGTTCAGTGGGAGTTAACTTACTAGTTCTATTTTAGACTTTCTAATTTCATACCATCACTATTATGCATGCATTCCTAATTATAGGATGGCATTGCCTATATGAGTGAATATCACTCACTCATTGAACAGATCATAATAGACATTGATTCTCATTCTTCATATTGTATCTCTCTTCCTTTTCTTGATAAGCTTTGTTTGTGTATGCATTAGCTAGGTCTCCTGTGAAGGTTTCCATAAAACATGGCACTAAAGGAGAAACTGAAATCAAGATCGAGGAGGCAAGGAAGCAGTTGGACCCCATGTTCACATATCACTAGGATGGATAGATGCTCTTGCTTGGTACATATTGGCTACATTACGTAGTCGAACGCATTGTATGGCTTCTTCCCATGTTTTGAAGATGAAACATGGGAAGGTCAATGGAATGTAGTATACCTACAGAGGATAACATGGGGTACCTAGGGAGGTACCCAAGATGCGTAATGATAGATAGGTGACGTAGTGTGAAAGCAATAATTGCAACAAGGCTTGGTAGAAGGTTACTTCACTAGAAAGTTCCTAGGAGGTCAGATATAACTATATAAATAAGTAGAAAAATGCAATGAGATGTCTTGTGATGCATAATTGTAATTGTAGCAAGCATGGCTTCTGGAGTGATTCCTTCCACAAGTAATAATTAATGGTGTTACCCTATCTCAAGGGTTTTCTCTACAATTCACGTGTGTTTGTTATTTTGTTGTCTATTGTGTGGATCTATTATGTTATTCTCAAGTTAATGTCCATCAACTATTTTTAGATCTATTGAGGTACTCAACATGTGTTGACATGAACCTGAATAGGGAATATGAGAGGGTGTTGACAACAAGATCTAGAATGTCGAGGTTTGAAAGTGGGACATGACTTCATACTAGGGCTATTCCAAGAGTCGATGAAGATGCTCAAAGTCCAAATAACACTTCTCAACTTGGTTATGAATCCACAAAGATAAATAAACTATTACGAAATTCATGTCATGTCAAGTAGAGGAAACATCTTATTCTTCATTCTTGAATTTAATCATGTTTTAAGCCTTCTCGAGATGAACGATATTTTTTTCTCTAAAGATATGTCATGTAGTAGAAAAATTCACATCCTATACTCATTTGTCCCTAAGCCTAGTAGCTTTCCAAGTCCCATTCCCATGTAGCATGGGCCTTTTCTCAATGTCATAATATGTGCTTAAGAGTTTCAAAACAACCACATATAACATAGATAAGTTGACCCAATCATATATGACTTAGGTGGTAGAAAACAACTAACCCATTGTGCATTAGAAACCACACAAATATGGAATTTTTAGGCTTTCGTGCAACTTTCATATCATCTAAAGTCGTGTGGTGAGCTTTAACCGCAACTTTCACATGCCATTTAGCCTCAAGTAGTTTCGTTGTGTTTGAAATTGGAGGAATTGTTTGGTTGGGTGGTTTTTTTTTGTCCCGGGATAGGGGTTATAACATTTTTAGTGGACATCCCACTAAAACCTCAACCCAAATACGAGGGCAAGTTGGGGCAACAAAATGAAACCCAATTAGATAGGGGGGTGCAGAGTAATGGAAAACCATGAAAAATACATCATTCTTATTTAGGCATGAAAATTATATCATTGTTGTCTAGTTAATTATACAATGAGTGTCGAGGAAGGTAACATTAGGGATTCTACCATCACACCATTGTTGTGTTGAACAACCATGGAACAATTGTTGTTGTCTATTTCTTTTTTAGTACCTAGGAGGGCAAGTTCAAGCAACAAAATAAAACCCAACTAGGTGAGATCGGAAGAGCTCATTGCCTATATGAGTGAATATCACTCACTCATTGAACATATCATAATAGACATTGATTCTCATTCTTCATATTGTATCTCTCTTCCTTTTCTTGATAAGCTTTGTTTGTGTATGCATTAGCTAGGTCTCCTGTGAAGGTTTCCATAAAACACTGACAAACATGGCACTAAAGGAGAAACTGAAATCAAGATCGAGGAGGCAAGGAAGCAGTTGGACCCCATGTTCACATATCACTAGGATGGATAGATGCTCTTGCTTGGTACATATTGGCTACATTACGTAGTCGAACGCATTGTATGGCTTCTTCCCATGTTTTGAAGATGAAACATGGGAAGGTCGATGGAATGTAGTATACCTACGGAGGATAACATGGGGTACCTAGGGAGGTACCCAAGATGCGTAATGATAGATAGGTGACGTAGTGTGAAAGCAATAATTGCAACAAGGCTTGGTAGAAGGTTACTTCACTAGAAAGTTCCTAGGAGGTCAGATATAACTATATAAATAAGTAGAAAAATGCAATGAGATGTCTTGTGATGCATAATTGTAATTGTAGCAAGCATGGCTTCTGGAGTGATTCCTTCCACAAGTAATAATTAATGGTGTTGCCCTATCTCAAGGGTTTTCTCTACAATTCACGTGTGTTTGTTATTTTGTTGTCTATTGTGTGGATCTATTATGTTATTCTCAAGTTAATGTCCATCAACTATTTTTAGATCTATTGAGGTACTCAACATGTGTTGACATGAACCTGAATAGGGAATATGAGAGGGTGTTGACAACAAGATCTAGAATGTCGAGGTTTGAAAGTGGGACATGACTTCATACTAGGGCTATTCCAAGAGTCGATGAAGATGCTCAAAGTCCAAATAACACTTCTCAACTTGGTTATGAATCCACAAAGATAAATAAACTATTACGAAATTCATGTCATGTCAAGTAGAGGAAACATCTTATTCTTCATTCTTGAATTTAATCATGTTTTAAGCCTTCTCGAGATGAACGATATTTTTTTCTCTAAAGATATGTCATGTAGTAGAAAAATTCACATCCTATACTCATTTGTCCCTAAGCCTAGTAGCTTTCCAAGTCCCATTCCCATGTAGCATGGGCCTTTTCTCAATGTCATAATATGTGCTTAAGAGTTTCAAAACAACCACATAGAACATAGATAAGTTGACCCAATCATATATGACTTAGGTGGTAGAAAACAACTAACCCATTGTGCATTAGAAACCACACAAATATGGAATTTTTAGGCTTTCGTGCAACTTTTATATCATCTAAAGTCGTGTGGTGAGCTTTAACCGCAACTTTCACATGCCATTTAGCCTCAAGTAGTTTCGTTGTGTTTGAAATTGGAGGAATTGTTTGGTTGGGTGGTTTTTTTTTGTCCCGGGATAGGGGTTATAACATTTTTAGTGGACATCCCACTAAAACCTCAACCCAAATACGAGGGCAAGTTGGGGCAACAAAATGAAACCCAATTAGATAGGGGGGTGCAGAGTAATGGAAAACCATGAAAAATACATCATTCTTATTTAGGCATGAAAATTATATCATTGTTGTCTAGTTAATTATACAATGAGTGTCGAGGAAGGTAACATTAGGGATTCTACCATCACACCATTGTTGTGTTGAACAACCATGGAACAATTGTTGTTGTCTATTTCTTTTTTAGTACCTAGGAGGGCAAGTTCAAGCAACAAAATAAAACCCAACTAGAGATGAGGGCACAGAGTAATAGAAAACAATGAAAATTACACCATTCTTGTTTATGCATGAAAATTATATCATTGTTTTCTAGTTAACTATGCTAGAAATGTCAAGGAAAGCAACATTACAGATTGTGCAATCACACCGTTGTTATATTGAACAACCATGGACCTATTATTGCTACCTTTTTTACGTTGTCCCAAGACATTTCCTTTAAGGTTTTCATTTGTTTGTGTTAAAGCACTCAGTCCTTAATTTCCTTGTTGTTGTTACTTGTATTGTGTTTTTCAGGTACAAGGACAAATGCCACCTTTTATGTAGATGGTTCAAAGTTCTCTCAAAATGGTGTAGGAATATCCTTGAAAAGGTGAACTCAAAAAGTGCATTCATTGTACAATAAGCACAACGAAGATAAGTATGCAACATAATACAAGCACAATAAGTGAAAGTGTAGAAAATTACATACAAATGCTAAAGAAGCACGATGAAGCATGTAGTTTAGACATGGAGTTGGGAAGTGCATAATAAGAAGGAAAACTCAAGATGCGAGTAAAAAATGATGTGCAAGCATGCATGGTGAGTGCGATAAGCACATACGATAACATGAAACAAAATCTAAGGGAAGCTTGAAGGTTTAAAAGGAAAGTGCATAATAAGAAGGAAAACTCAAGATGCGAGTAAAAAATGATGTGCAAGCATGCATGGTGAGTGCGATAAGCACATACGATAACATGAAACAAAATCTAAGGGAAGCTTGAAGGTTTAAAAGGAAAGTGAATCATTGAATGTGGATTTGAAACACAAGGGGAGTGGAAGAGTTGGATTGGAAGTTGAGGTGGCATGGAGGCAAATAAAGAACTAAATGATAATATGAACATTCAATTGGTTTCTAATAAATAGATTTTAGGTTACAAGAGTCATGTCGACTAGCAAGTTGAAAGAGTGTCAAATATGTTGGGAGTTGATTGTAAGTTAAGTTATTAGAACCTCAATGATGGATCATTGTATTTTGAATCTGATAAATTTTGAATCAGATAGAATAGTCAATCGATTGGCAATCGAGGTGGATTGACTGGGATATGTTTTTACCAATGGATAAGTCAATTCGATGGTTACATCGAGGTTGAAGTGATCAACTAGAAGGTCGAAGGTCAAATTGGTTGACCAGGAATCAACTAATAAGAGGTTGACAGGAGGTCGAGTGGAAACTCACTAAAGACCGACTGCAAGTCGACTGTAACATAATCTCGAGATTCAAGGGATTTGCAGCCAATGGTCTGCATGGATCTGTAACTATTTTTGCACGCCATGATTTATGGTTTTTCCTACTGTAAAGCCTTTAAATAAGTCGCATTGTAATATTGTAAAGGGTAATTATAAGTTGTTATTTGCAGACACGTGATGGTCATGTAGATGTAAGTTGAATTGGTTGTAGGGTTGTTAAATAAGTCGCATTGTAATATTGTAAAGGGTAATTATAAGTTGTTATTTGCAGACACGTGATGGTCATGTAGATGTAAGTTGAATTGGTTGTAGGGTTGTTCTTGTGTAATGCAAGAGTGTATGATGGTGATTGTGTCTTAGGTGTATACCAAGGTGAATACTGCAACTCTTTATTCTGAATGAATAAGAAAACAAGAGTGCAAAATGCTCAAGGAATGTGGAAGTCTATTTCCTAACAAGTGGTATTAGAGCTAATATGTATTGTTCTGTAACAAGTGGATATTAAAATCACCGAAGAGGATAAAAGTATTAGGTTGTTATGTTATTTGCCAGACTCTCGGGATAGCTTAGTCGTGTTTATAGGGAGTAATTTGACCACATTGGCACTAGAGACTTGGTTGAATCTCTACCATCAGAAGAAATGAGACAGAAGAACATGGAAGGATTGACCAAAGATAGCTTGATAGTGAGAGGTCGATCGGTCAACAGAGATAAGGGAAAATTCTCCAGTAGAAAGTCTAAGTCGAAGGGTAGATCTAAATCCTCAGTTCATCCGATGAGAAGATGTTGGAAATGCGGTAAAGTTGGGCATTTCAAAAGGGACTACAAGTTGAAGGCAACATAAGCCAATACAAGATCCAACGAGAAGCAGTCGAGTGAGAGAAATATTACTTTGGATAAAGGAGGCAATGTGTATCTGGCATCGACCAATACATAGTCAGATCATGGTGTTTAATTGATCGACTCAAGAGCATCCTATCATATAACACCTCACAGAGAATGGTTCTACGAATATGAGAGATATGAATGAAGAGAAGTGTTATTGGGAGACGAATCGACAACCAAAACCGTTGGATGGGGAAGAGTCTGATTGATACTGTAAGATGGGAAGAATAGAACCCTTCCAGGTGTGATACATATTTCAGGTTTGGAAATATATCTTATATCTATTAGTAAGATGAGTGATGCAGACATGCACACTCTATTTCAAAAGGATGCATGCAAAATGGTTTGGGGTGTAATATTTTTTATGAGAGGAGTTAGGATTGGAACCTTGTACAAGTTGTTGGGAAATGTCGACTCGCCTGGATGCAACAACATTGTTGTTCCAAAGGTCCACTCGACTTGAACTTCAATGTGACTTGGCTCGACTTGAATTTCAACTCAACTTGACTTGACTTGAATTTCAAATCGACTCGACTCCCGACTCAACTATGATCGACTTGAATGTTTCTCGTTGGGTCGACCCAGCCATGTTATGGCACCAGAGGATGGGACACATTGGTGAAAAAGGACTTCGAGCTATGCAAAAAAAGGGTATGGTTGAAGATTTTCCTTACTGCAATTTAAGGGTCATTTTTTGTGAACATTACACATATGGAAAATAAAATTGGGTTAGGTTCCCGTTTGGAGTGATGAGGGTGAAAGGGATTCTAGAATTGGTACATAGCGATTTATTTGGGCATGTAGAATTGATACATAGTGATTTGTTTGGGCATGTAACAGTCCCTTCACTTGTTGGATCCATATATTGTGTCTCCTTCTTAGATAATTTTTCTAGAAATAAATGGATATATTTTATGAGGAAGAAATCAGAGGTTTCGAGAAATTCAAAGAGTTTAAATTTCTCATGGAAAACCAAACGGATAAGAAGATCAAGTTATTGAGAATTGAAAATGGAGGTGAATTATGTGGAAAGGAATTTGAGCAGTTCTGCAAGTAATGTGGCATAGCATGCCAAAATACCGTACCATATAGTCAACAACAAAATGGAGTTGTTGGAAGAATGAACATGCCATTGATGGATAAGGCAAGGAGCATGCTCAATGGTGTCAGGCTCACACAAGAATTCTAGGTAGAGGCAGTTGACACTATAAAATATTTGGTAAATAGGTCTCCTTCATCAACACTAGTTGGCTCGACTCCACATGAGGTATGTTTTGGTATGAAGCGTATGCTTTCACATTTCAAAGTATTTGGTTGTGATGCATTTGTGCGTGTTCCCAAAGAAAAGAGGAGCAAGCTGGATAAGAATGTAGTCAAGTATATTTTCATTGCGTACAAGGATGAAATGAAAAGATATAAGCTCTAGGATTCTACATCAAGGAAAACAATATACAGTTGGGATGTGGTCTTTTGAGAAGTAGGAGGAACTTCTAAGTTTGGAGAGGTTCAAACAAATAAAGATCCAGATAAGGTGATGTTTGAACCGAGGAACGAAGAAGATGATTGAGATGAGTCAACTGAATTAGATGAAGAAGTGGAACAACAAACTTCGGTCATAAGGAGATCTTAATGAGTAAGAGAACTGGTTGAAAGGTACAATCCACCCAATTTCCATTATGCATTTATGTTAATGCCACTGACGAGTAGACTAAGTCTTTTAGGGAGACAGTCGAATCAACAGAGGGTAAACTCTAGAAGGATGCCATCGTCAAAGAAATGGAATCCTTGCACAAAAATGAGACATGGGATATGGTCGAATTACCTAATGGAAGGAAGCCCATTGGTAGCAAGTGGGTGTTCAAGGAAAAGTTGAATGCAACACGTCTAGTCGAGAAATTCAAAGGTTGACTGGTAGCGAAAGGACATTCTTAAGTTGAAGGAGTCAACTTCAGTGAGGATTTTTCCCCTGTTGCAAAATTAACTTTCGTTAGAGTATCAATGTATTTGGCTGCAACATTTGATCTAGAGATAGAGAAAATGGATGTGAAAATAATGTTGTTGCATGAGGAACTAGAAGAAGAAATCTACATGAAACAACTTGAAGGATATCCAGTAAATGGAAAGAATGTGCTAGTGTGTAAACTGCAAATATCCCTTTACAGTCTAAAGCAATTACGAAGGACATGGTACCAGAAATTTGACACTTGCATTTTGATTTTAGGATTTGTGAGAAGCAAGCCTAATCAATATGTATATTCCAAGGAACAAGATGACCATTTCATATATGTAGCTTTGTATGCTGATGAGATGTCGCTAGATAGAAACAACATGGATGCAATAAAGGAGGTGAAGAAGCAACTATACTCCAAGTTCGACATGGAGGATCTCGGTGCAACGAACTTCAATATGGGAATGGAAATCAAGAGAGATTGGGCAGTTGGAAAGCTTTGGTTAAATCAGAGAAAGTACATTGAAACAATCTTAAAACGTTTCAACGTCCCGGATTGCAAACCGATCAAGGTAGCAATTCGTGTGGGAGAAAAGCTAATTGTTGTACAATGTCCAAAGATGCAACAAGAAGTAGAGAACATGACACATGTTCCCTATGCAAGTGTTGTTGGTAGTTTGATGTATGCGATGGTTTGCAATAGGCCATAAATTGTTCTTGCAGTGGGATTATTAAGTAGATACATGTCAACATATGGGAAAGAGCACTAGATTGTTGTCAAGAGAGTGTTCAAGTATTTATGTGGCACAAAAGATCATGCTATATGGTACTAAGGGAAACCTGAAGCTGACATGAAAGTAAATGTACATGGCTTTGTCAACACCGATTCGACTGAAGATCTGGATCGACGAAGGTCTACCAATGGATATGTGTTCAAGATGTTTAGTGGAGCATTCAACTGGACTAGTAAGAAACAAATAGTCATAGCTTTGTCAACAACAGAAGTTGAATACATGGCAAACACTCATGAAAGCAAAGTGTAAGGTACCCAATGTATTATAATAAGCGAAAACAACAACCTTACAACAAATACCAAAAAAACAACAAAATATAAAGAGCAATAACACCAACAATGATACCTTTATTGATAGAAAGCCAAGTTCATTTGCTTGTTCGAGGGGGAAACCACAACAAAGCATAACTCTATTACAATAATTCTCAAGACAAGACTTTCCCATGCCTTAT
>CBVK0104558698.1:0-13405 GCA_900067695.1 Picea abies
TATATGTTTACTTTTTTACATTTACCTAATCGTGTTTAAAAATTACTATGTTCACTAACTTATTGCCACGTCTACTTGATTAAAAAATATTAAAACATTCTCACAGATATTAAGGCGTTTCATATTTTTGTTGGCTGACGTTTGGTGGCCGCATTTCTATGCTGGCATCACCAACAGTCGCGATCGCCAGTTGTTTCAGCATTGCATTTTTAACAGCTGTAAACGCCTTTCGACGTTCACCAGCTGCGACTTAGCGGTTGTGCTAGTTTAACCTACATGGGTAAGCAATAGAATGCAAGTCATGGTACCTAGTAACTAAAGTCACTCGGAACCGAATTCACACCAAGAGTTTCAACAGACCATCTAGAAAAGTCATAACCAAAACTTTTTAAGAACGTATGAATATTATGTAAGAAAAAAACTTAAACTAGTTATGGTAAACAAAGTCATTCCTTACGTTAGATCTGGAGCGACCAAAAAACATACTGATAGGAAAATTATTTGTTCCTAGAGGTAGTGCAATTCTGTGTGCAAACCAAAAAAACAAATTTAGTTTTCGAGCTAGAAAAACCAACCATGAGTCTAATATACTCAATTGTATAAATAAATGGAGCTATCACCCACATTACCTTGGAAAATGTTACCACTCTGGTTTGAAAGTGATATGTAAATACAAAAGATAAGTATCAAAACCCTACGATTAGTAGAGAAGAGAAAATATCTCTAACACTCAGCTCTCGATAGCATTAGAACAATGAGTTATGGATGAAATCGTATACCACGCCACAGTAAATATTAGAGTATTGGCTAGTAGCAAGACTGACATAGATTATAAATGACACCAAGACCAAGCCCTTGCCTCATGGATAACCATTAACTTGGAAATAGTATAAACCTGAGTCTACTCGGAGTTATACATTAAATATGTGTTAACTCAAGTACTTAATATACGATGTGATGGGTGTGCGTCCTTTCTAGGAAACAACTATTCAAATAGAACCATTGTTTTGATATTTTTGGAGGCCCCAAGGCCTAATTCTAGGGTGGTTTAAACTTTATTAAAATAAGAATTGTGGAGTTACTCCAATTATATCGCTATAACCGAGTTATTACAATATATGTATTTCGACATAGGGTAATGGGTTGAGAATCATTTTCAAAGTGGATATAATTTTTATTATTAGATGATTTATTACATGACCATAGGGTCATAACAAAAGAATTACAGTTTTCATGAGTGATAATATAATAGAAGTTTCAATAATGGGAAATGAAAACTTACTTATAAATAATACGAGATTTCTCCAAACCTTTATAGCTATAGCTTGTTTCTATGTTTATGTAGATTTGGATATATAAAATCACAAATAGGTATGAATTAGAACATGTTATTTAAACTTAATAAAGTAGAAGAAGAGAAGACTCATGTAATGTTTACAATCAATATGATGGAAGAAATGACATATGGTTTGACATATGGTATTGAGCACCAATGATTCTTCATCCTGTCATGGAAACACTATGAAAATTAGATAAGATTATCAAACAATCGTATGAATTAAACATTTAATCAAATCTATACAAGAAAAATGTTAATTATAATAGTAGGACTACAAGTTTGTCGATAGAATTTAAAAAAAAAAAATGGATAGAAAGAAGAATCATTACAAATGGTATCAGAGCATGGTTGAAACACTATGGGCTTAGAGAAAACAAAATATATATATCATAAGAAAAAAAGTTAACGTTGTTGTGTTTTTCACATATCAAAATCAACAACAAATTATCATGGCTGAAGAACCTGGTATATCAACTCAAAGTGAACCATGGATGTATGTAGAACTGAATAGTGATCATCCTCAATACATTTCTATAGGACTATTAGAAACCATGTGTAGTCTAAAAGCAAATTTCGAAAGTATACAAGAAGATCATGAAAGAGTACTTAAGGCAAGTAAAGAACAAGAAGAGTTAACTAGAATTCTTCTTAAAAATATGACTAAGATGAAGCAACAAAGAAAGATAGGGTAGACATCCAGTAAAAATTTCTAATGAAGAATCAGATAAACATAAGGATTATCAAGTGAACAATGATAACACATAATTTTTAGACAGACAAAATAGAGAGGATAATTCGGACATCAACACATTGCAGAGAATTATACCTAAAACAAAGAAAAGGAAATGGCATGAGGAAGAATTTCTTGGAGAGTTTAAGAAAATCAAACCACCCATATTTAATGGTGAGTCTAAGGAAGGAGCAAAAGCTTGGCTTCTGAACATGAGTAAATACTTTCAAATTTAGAACTATGCCATAAAATTGAAGGCTAGATTAGTTGTGTATCAACTGAATGGAAAAGTTGTTATTTGGTGGAAGGAAACAAAAACGATTAATAAGATCATGAACAATGAGCTAAACTAGAAAATGGTCAAGAAATATTTTAAATAGAAATACTTAACAAAACAATATTACAATGAGAAATCCAAAGAGTTCCATGACCTTAAGCTGGGACA
Source organism: Picea abies (assembly GCA_900067695.1). NCBI lineage: Eukaryota > Viridiplantae > Streptophyta > Pinopsida > Pinales > Pinaceae > Picea > Picea abies. Next base: position 2,515 of record CBVK0104558698.1, read on the forward strand.
ATTGTCCATTGAATACTTTGTGACTAAATTTGTGAATATTATGAGATATTTATCGAACCTTAGGGAGGGGAAGGAAAAAGTACAGAGATTCATGAGTTGTTTTCCTCAAGTGTATAAATATAAAATTGAATTCCTTAATACAAATACCATGGATGAAGCAATAAGACATGTCAAACAATGTTTTACCCAATTTAAATAAAGAAATGAAAATGAAAAGCCATGGTAACAAAAAAATAAGGACAAGTTTGATCTGAAGAAGAAAATTTTTAAACATCCTCGACAACCATCGCATAGTGAATCAGTTAGGAATAATATATTTGTTGGGAAAAAAAAGTGTAACGATTTAGAAAAATAATAAACCTATTGATTTTACAAATAAAACAATTAGTGAGACAGATAGGGAGCCTCTTCATTGTTTGGGCTGTAAAGGACCTAATCTGCAGCAGAACTATCCACTAAATAATCATAAGAATCAAGAAGTACACAATGTTCAGGAAGCGACAACAATAAATGATATTGCTCGAAGAAAACACAAAATCAATGTTGCCTTGGAAAATCGGCAAGTCAATCACCAATCTTCCATGGTGGAGATAGAAGGTATGTTAAATAAAAAAATTGTATCTATATTAATAGACCTTGGTTCAAGTATATGTTATATTTCACCTATAGTGGTAGAAAGTTGTTAGTTAGAGAAATTCAAACATAAGAAATCATGGCTAGTTCAATTAGCTACAAGAACAAAAAGGAAAGTTGTTGAAATGGTAAAAGACATTGTAGTGAATATGGATGGAATGGACACTAAGTTAGATCTAAATATTTTACCATTAGGATCTTATGATATGCTCATAGGCATGTATTGGTTGGAGAAACATTCATCTCTTATAAACTATTGTGACAAGACCATTAGTTGTATAAATGATTTTGGCAAAAAGAGAATAGTGAAAGGAATATCGTAGGGAGTGTCAATATGACAGATATCCTCTTTACAATTAAAAAGGAATGAAAGGAAACGCTATGACATTATGTTGTTCACGTATCCGATAATATTGGAGAAATGAATGAATTGTTTTTATCTAATGATCCACTGATGAAAGAGTTTCAGGATGTGCTTCCATAGGAAATTCCTAGATTACCTCCTACTCAAGACATTGAGTTCATTGTACCTAAATCTACACTAGTGTCTAAGGCCCCTTACCGAATGAGTACTCTATAATTGACACAACTTAAGCTTCAACTTCAAGAAATATTAGAAAAATAGTATATCATACCCAATGTGTCTCTGTGGGGAGCACCAATTTTGTTTGTCGAAAATAAAGATGGAACCTTCCGATTATGTATTGACTACTTACGAACTTAACAAAATGACTATTAAAAAAAAGTATCATTTTCCCTGCATTGATGGCTTGTTGGATCAATTTGGAGGAGATAATATTTTCTCTAAGATATATTTGTGGTCAAGATATCACCATATTATAATCAAAGAGGAAGACATTCATAAAACAATGTCCATAACTAGATATGGGCATGAAGAATTCATAGTGGTACCTTTTGGTTTAATGAACGCCCCTGCTACATTTATGTGCTTAATGAATAGTGTGTTTAGAAAGCATCTAGAAACATTTGTGATCGTGTTTATATATGATATATTCATCTATTAAAAAACAAAAGAGGAACATGAAGAACACTTGAGGATAGTCTTACAAACCCTTAGTGAGCACCAAAATTATGCAAATTTCAGTAAATGTGAATTTTACCAAGAGAAGGTATAATATTTTGGAAATGTGATTTTTGGAGAAGGAATCTTATTTGACCCAGACAAGGTCAAGTCCATCCTATATTGGCTAGTACCAAAGGATGTGTTCGATGTCTAATCTTTCATGGGCATCACATGTTATTACTGTAGATTCATAGAAGGGTTCTCCAAACTTGTTTATCCAATAAATTCATTGCAAAAGGAAGGAACCATATTTAAATGGACATAAAAGTGCCAAGATATATTTGAAAACATGAAACAATTATTAACCACGACACATATCTTGAAGATCACAGATCCAAATAAAGATTTTTTGGTTTGTATTAATGCCTCAAAAGAAGGGTTAGGAGGAGTATTGATACAAGATGATCATGTGATTTGTTATGAGTCACATAAAATAAAGGATCATAAAAATAATGATTCAATGCATGATCTAGAACTAATTTCCATTATGCATGCCTTAAAGATGTGGCAACACTACTTATTGGGTAGGAAATTTATGTTGAAAAAATACAATATTTGTCTGAAATACTTTTTCGACCAACAAAACTTGAATACAAGACAAATAAGATGTATATCTTCCCTAACTGATTATGATTTCGAGATTAAAAAACATTAAGGGAAAAGAGAATAAAATACCAGACACATCAACAAAAACTTTAATTCATTTTATAGTAGTAATTTGCAAACCAATTTAAAATAGAAAAGAAAATTAGTAGCATGAAATGATGAAATCTATAAAAAATTATGAGAAAAATTACAGAATGATGATTTGGGTGAAGAAGAACCAAAATTCATTTGTAATGAAGATGGATTAGGATTGTATAAAGACATAATTTACATTCCAGATAGTGCATATTTGAAAAACTTTATATTGGATGAAGTACATAAGAAACCTTACTTAGGTCACCCAGGATACCAAAATACTATAACAACCTTAAAAAAAGAATATTTCTATCCTATAATGAAAACTAAAGTGACTAAATATCTTGCTAGGTGTCTTGAGTTTCAACAAGTTAAAGTTGAACATCGTCACCCAAATGGATTATTGCAGCCACTACCTATTCCTGGGTGGAAATGGAAAGTAATCAACATGGATTTTATTATAGGACTACCTAAAACTAAGAAACAAAATGACTCTATTATGGTAGTAGTGGACAAACTTACTAAAGTTGCACACTTCATTCTAGTGAAATCAACTCATAAGGTGATAAACATTGCAAAAATATTCATGAAAGAATTCTTTAGGATGCATGGTATACCAAAGACTATAATTTCATATAGGGACATGAAATTCACCTTGAATTTATGGAAGGATTTGTTCATTGGTTTGGATACTCAATTAAACTTTAGTACAACATATCATTCTCAAAATGATTGAAAGGACTAATCAAATTTTATAGGATATGTTGCAGATGTATGTGATGGACCGTCCCATAAAGTGGGAATAGTACCTCAACTTGGTTGAGTTTTCATACAATAATTCTTATCAAACCTCCTTAAAGTTGAGTCCCTTTGAAGTAATGTAGAGTAGAAAATGTTGAACACCCGTTAGCTAGGAAAACGTAGTTGAAATGCTTATCTTGGTCCTAGATATGTTAAAAGAAATGGAAGTGTTTGTATAGAAAGAAAAACAAAACTTGAAAATTGCACAAGACAGACAAAAGAGCTACCCCATTTTTGAGTCCCCGGATTATCAATGTATTTTGTTTATTTAATGAAAGGTCAGATTGCCTAAACAATTGAAAGAGCTCAAAGTTCCTAGGAAATGTAAGACATTGACCATTATTAATAATAATATGCATCGATGGTTGTTAGTCAGACAAGGAAAACAGTTATAGGGGGCTATGATTCCATGAAAGAGGGGGATAAGCTCTTACACTTTTGAATTATTTTTATTTTACCCACCTTGGAATTTTGGACAGAAGGCGGGAGTTACATGATCTTCTTAGGGGAAACCCACATCATGATTTTGATATTTAATCCATGTTCTTGATTGTCTTGGGGGTTGTCCATTTTCATTATGAACCAAAATTCATTTTGGGAGTTATTCCTCTCTAATTCATTCTTCTATTCATTCGTGATTATGCATTTGGAAGGGAAAACAATTTACTAAAGGAAAGAAATAATGGTTGACATAATGTAATGAATTAATGATCATTCCAAGAGGGAATGGATGCATATGGGCACAGGAATAATGGTAGTTGAGAGAGAACTATCCATAGTTGAGAATCCTGAGAGTTTTGAGCATTGATATTTACTAATTAGAAGCATTGGAGCCATGGAAAGAGGTGGTCATCATGATGGACTGCATGGAAGTGAATAGTGTTCACTTTCTTTCAGTGGTGTAGGTTGAGGGGAAAGAGATCTAGTAAACCAAATTTCTTGTTTGTTGAGAAACCTATTAGAGCTTGAATGTTGAACGTTATAGAGTGGTATCGGAGTTGTAGGTTGCAACACTAGGCCTTTGAAGGGGTTTTCTACATGATAGAGAAAAAATTCTTGAAGTCTTTCTTTGAATTATTTAATGGCTCTTGGAATGGGTAAATTGGTTCATGTTTTAGCTGGGAAGTTAGAGCTTGAATCTGATGTTGCTAATCACAATGGTTTTATTGCTATCTGTGTTAAATGTGGGGAATAGAGGAAGAGCATGAAATATTTTTCCATATGCCTAAGTGAGATAAGATTGCAGAGAGTCATATAGTGCCAGGTTATGCTCGGATCCCGCGTTTGAAGGAAGCCATGAAAGGAAAAAAAATCGACAGCTTCAATGATCATCGATATCACCCTTGGTTCTCCAATGCTAAATATGTGATGGAGTTACTTTGCATTATCCCACATGCACTAGGAAAGGTTTGTTTGAATGATTTATAAGAAAAATAAATCCTTACATTACTTGTGTGTGATAAGGAAGCCATAAAACCTTGCATATTTTGCACGTGATGTAAATTTTAGTGGTTGAGACCCATGCGAAAAGCATGTTCACCCGATTGGGGTCAACTAAATGGGAGTTGGATAGAGTTGGAACTTGGTGGGATGATTCCTCGGTGCCCTAGTGGGTTGATGGACCAGGCTGGGACTAGAGTGTTTGTGTATATTAAAGTTGAATATAGTAACCCAGTGGGTCGATGGACCATATCTTACTAGGGTCATTGGATGCAAGCATGAATGAAGAATCTCGGTGTCCCAATAGGCTAGTGGGTCGATCCTTGGAATATCAGATACCAGAAGAATGTTAAGAAGTGGATGAGAGTGGAAGAGTCGAGGGAATCGGTGCACTAGTAGGTTAGTGCCATGGTATGTCGATATACCATATCGGGTCAGAGTCAGCAGGGAAGTAGATCGTGATTTTTTGTTGAGTCGAAGGCTTGGTAGGTCGGTGTTCTAGTGGGCCCATGCGTCGATAGATCGGATTGGGTTAGGATAAGAAAGAATGTCAATGAGGAGAAGGGGATGCATTTCTCCTAGTGGTCAGTGTCCTGATGCCACATAATTTTCCATGTCACAACTACATCAACCCCACATCAGTACCACATCAGCAGATCGCCATAAAGGAAAGACTATACATCAGTGTAAAACAAAAGGTCTAGAGAAATTTTCTTATTTTGGCCATAACTTTTGGATTTTTTCCACCGAAAAGTGATCTACAAAAGTGCCAAAGAAGGACACTTTTCATTTCTACTTGGATTTGTCACAAATTGAAAAATGATGTTTTTTAAATATCTGGGTCCACATCATTGGTAGACATCCTTATTAAGGTGAAAATCTTGGGTAGATTCCCGAAAGAAGACATGGAAATAACCCACAAAGGAACTGAATAAATTCATAGGGGATTGGAATGGGGATGTTGAAGTAAGCCAAAATCCATTATTCTGAGCCACTTTTGGGGGATTTTTTAGATTTTAGGAGGAAAAGTGACCCTAGATCACAAAACTAGAAAATTTTATTTATTTGACATTTTACATACACATCAAGACTAACAAATTTGGTTTAGGGAAATATTTCCAGAAGTGTCCAAATTGAGAGATAGCTAGTTTTTCTAAGAATTGTAAGTCTAAAATAAATTGTAAAAAGGACAAAACTTGTAGATTCTAGATTGTTTTAGTTTTCGATTGGAGCATCAGATTGAAAATATAGGAGTTGTTTCTAATTCGTTTTCATTAATTTTATCTATGTCTCATAATTTTTTTTATGTAATTCCTTACATAATTTCCTCTACAACTGACATAATTTGGGCTTTCAATACAATTGCACTAGTGGAAAAAGTGCACAAATGGGGTGAAAGTGGATTTTTCAAGAAGTCGTAACTTTCATCTGAGAGATAGAATTGAGGCACATGGATAGACATTTGAAATGTGATTTAGAGGAGAATAACTTGGAATTATTATAATTTGGATAGCTAGGATTTAATTCTTCATGAATTGAGTAGAAAAAAGACATGTAGCATTAATTGACATTTTTTTTATAATATGCATAATTCTAACGAAAATAGTTTCTTGCACATTTTGCAGAATTAGAGGATATAAACCTATCAATTCAATACAAGAATGCATATTTGGGACATGGAGGAAGGATAGGGAGACTTCAGTGATGATAACGAAGCCAAAAGTCAAAATATCAGTCTTAGTAATGCAGAGGTAGAATCAGATGGGCACATGAGCAGGAAAGAGCCAGAAAAATTAATAGAGACTGTGAGAAGCCTGGAAATAGAAGTAAAGAGTTAAAAATCATAAAATGAGAGGTTTATGAGAAAACAAAAACAGATAAATGCTCAGATTATGAAAAGCCTAAATCAGTTGCATAGGCAAGTAAAGAACAGATTAGACTCAAGACAAGAGGAAGAGGGAAGATATCATGAAAGAAGAGGTAACTATAGAAGAGATACTCATTTGAGAAGTGCTACCATAAATCATAGCCATCACTCACCTCCTTACTCAACAAGGAAATTTTATGCATTTGAAGGCTCCATAAGAAGTCCAAAAGTGTATCGTGTTAGGCACCAAAGAAGAAGACATGAATTGGATAGTTTGCAAGGATAGTTGAGGAAGTTTAACCCACCATCCTTTGATGGTGAAATATAAAGGGAAGATGATTTTGAAGATTGGTTTCTTGGAATCATAAATTATTTTCAATTGTGCAACTACTCATCTAACTTAGAAGCAAAAATTTCCACCTAATATTTGCATGGAAAATCTCTAATGTGGTGGGATCAGTTGAAACAAGTGGAGCACATTAATGAGAATGGGATGACTTGGAAGCAATTCAAGATATATTTTTAGAAGGAGTACCTTTTTGAGAACCTCTCTGAGAAGAAGATGCAATAATTATTTGAACTCCAGTTGGGAAGCATGAACATGGTAGAATATGAAAATAAATTCTTGGTATTTCTTAAGTATGTGGGGTTTATCAAGGATGAGAAGGTGAAGACACAAAGGTTATTTAGTGGATCATTTTATAAATATAATATTCAATATGATGAGCCAAATATTTGACAAAGACCATTAGAAAGGCTAACTACTTTTATGAGAAAGGAAAGGGTAGAGACTCTTTGCAGAAGTTTTGGAGGGATAAGAAGAAGGAGAAATATGATCAGAGAAGGAAAGGATTTAAACCTCCTTTCAACATAAATAACCCTAATAAAAATCATCAAGATTATTCCACTAAGAATGAATCCAAGAGAGAAGATCCCTTGGGGAAAAGAGGAATAACACCAATCAAATGTTGGGGATGAAAAGAATATCACATATACAAGAATTTCCCTCACCAAGAAGACAAAATGAAGACCATGCACAACATCCAAGAGGATACAACAATAGAAGACATGGGCATAATTATTTGAAGAATATATGCAACCTTATAAGATCAACAAGCAAAATACCAATACAATATGATCAAAGTGGAAGTTAAGGTCATTAATCATCATGTTGCTATTTAATTTATTCAAAATGAATCCATTGTTACATTGATCCTAAAATAGTGGACAAATTACATTTGGAGACAGGTAAGCTTGAAAAATCCACTTTGGTTCAAATAGCCACTAGAACCAAAATAAGGATGGATAAGACTGTTAGAGGTTGTCCAATAAATATGAATGGATTAAGTAGAGTTTTTGATATGAATATCATCCCATTAGGATATTATGATATCATAATTGGATTGGATTGGTTGGACAAGCATCATGTTTTCCTAGATTTGCATAGTAAGACATTTACATATCTTGATGAAAAAGGAAAATAGAGCATTGTGAAAGGAATTCCAAGACCCATTTCTATAAGGGATATTTCATCCTTACAACTGAAGATATGTTTTATAAGAGGTTTTCAATTGTATGCATCTCACGTGGAGGAACCAAAAAAAAAGGGGGGCCAAGTATTGAAGATGTTTCTGTATTGCAGTAGTTTGAAGATGTATTCCAAGAAATACTAGGATTAGCACCAAAGAGGTACATAGAATTATCTATTGATTTAGTACCACTAGTTACCCCAATATCAAATACGCCTTGCAGAATGAATAAACCAGAATTAAAAGAATTACAAATGCAGCTAGAGGAATTGATGGAGAAATGCTGCATATGCCCTTGAGTGTTTCACCTTGGGGAGCACTAGTACTCTTTGATAAAAAAAGGGATATAACATTGAGGTTGTGTATTGAATTTAGACACGTGAATAAAACCACTATGAAGAAAAAATATTCTCTACCCAAAATTGATAACCTCTTTGATCAACTAAGAGGAGCAAAGATATTTTCAAAGATAGACTTAAGATCCAGATACCACTAGGTAAGAATCAAGGAATAAGAGATCAGTAAGACAACCTTCAGAACTAGGTGTGGACATTATGAATTTGTAGTGGTTCCATTTGGACTAAACATTGCACCAACTATCTTTATGTGCTTAATGAATGCAATATTCAGAAATTATTTGGACAATTTTTTCATTGTGTTTCTGGATGATCATAAAAAGAACACAAACACCACTTGAGGTTGGTATTGCAAGTGTTGATGGAAAATAAACTTTATGCCAAGCTTATTAAGTTATATTTTTACCATGAAAAGATCCATTATTTGGGGAACATTATTTCAGAACAAGGCATAACAATGGATACAGAGAAAAATTGAAGCAATTAGACGATGGCCAACACCTAGGAATGTTTCATGGTCAGATATTTTATGGAATTATCCGAATACTACAAGAGGTTTATATAAGGGTTATCTAAGATAGGTCATCCCATCACTTCTTTACAAAATAATGGAATCAAATTTGAATGGACAACAAAGTATGAAGAGAATTTTAATTTGTTGAAGGAATTACTTACTTACTAGTGCACCTATTTTAAAGATTGCAGACCCAAATAAGAATTTTGTGGTATGTACAAATGCATGAAAGGAAGGAATTAGTGGATTCCTCACTCAAAATGGATATTTCATTAATTATGAGTCCAAAAAGATTAAATAGCATGAGACAAATTATGCCAGACATGATTTGGAGCTTGCTGACATATTTCATGCATTGAAGATGTGGAAGAATTATTTAATGGGGAATAAATTTGAATTAAGAACATACCACAATGGTCTAAAATATATTTTTGAGCAACCAACTTTAAATTCAAGGAAGACAAGATGGATGGAATTTTTAAGTGAATATGATTTTGACATCAAACATATCAAAGGAAAGGAAAACAAAGTTGTTGATGCACTCAACGAAAGAGTACATCTCATGCATGATACAACCATTAGTATGAATCAATCATATTTAAAGAACATAATATTAAATGTTGTCATTTTATATCAACATTAATATGGGTAAAGGAGAGTTTACAAAAAGAGAATGTAAAACAAAAATTCAAAGGGTATGAGATTAAAGAGGATGGATTTCTTATGCATACAAATATAATTTATTTTCCTAGTTCTGGATAACTTAGGAATTTGGTATTAAATAAAAAACATAATGTTCCATATTCCAGACATCTTGATTACCATAAAACAATTGTAGCAGTAAGAAGCCAATTATTTTGGCCTAGAATGAAGAAGGATGTTGTTGATTACATTTATAGATGCATGGAATGTCAGAGAGTGAAAGATGAACATAGACACCCAATGGGTTTACTAGAACCATTACCAATTCCAGAGAATAAATGGGAAGTGGTAACCATCGATTTTACCACTAAGTTGCCTAAGATAGCTGATGCAGGCTCACCCTCTGCCTCAGCAAAGGCCCCTGCGCTGACCTCTCGGTCTTTAAGGATCGTTCTAATTTTTTCCCTTGAGCCGGAGTGGCTCCTTCGATTCTCCACTGGAATCCCTATTTAAATTTGACCCACAGGTCTTTTCTGCTCCTCGCAGCCTCTAGGCCCAATCACTGTTCTCTTCATGACATAAAAATGGCAAATTGGGTCTCGGGGTTTCAAAATCCCGATGTCACAACCCTTTCGTTTCCTGATTTCTCGATCTCCGATATCCCAAAGTAATTCAACTTCCGCTAGTCCCTTGGGCTAGACTTTTGGGTCCATACGACCTCCCTTTATATGATCGCAGTCCTATCACCTTTCGGGATTTCGGGGTTTCTGATGTCGAAGTGTATTTTACCTCTTGTCCTCTGAATCCCGATATGACGTCAACTAGGAACCCCCTTTTGACTTAGACCCGGTCAGCAGCCGTGATCATCTACTAAACCAACGACTCTGGATCTCCCTCAGGACTTCGGGGTTTCAAATGTCAAAATGCATTTGTCTTTGATTTCCCCAATCTCTCGAATTTCGATTTCTCGATGTGACTTCCTTTTTCGAGACTTTCCCCAAAAGTCAATATTGTTGCCAAGCATCCTCAAAGATGGACGGTCCTCGTCTGCTTCAGGGTTTTCACCGTGGAGATTCCCAATCCCCTGTTATGATGAGATGACGTCACCTGGGCCCCATAACAAAACTTTCCTCCTTTCTGGATTTCAGACTTCGCAATTCCGAAATGCAAGTGTTTCCTGTCTTCAAGATCCGCGAAACATCGAACCCCGTCTTCTTCGGATTTTCGACACGCATCCCAAATGAATTGACGGTTCAGATAAAATCTCAGACTTCACCAACTGCAAAGACAAAACACTCACTTATGTGAGTCCCGATGACCGAATCTCCAATTTGGATGATCACA
>CBVK0104558854.1:0-12237 GCA_900067695.1 Picea abies
CCCCTGCCTCTACCTCGGGTGAGACTTCATCTACTTTGCAGGTGTTGCTGAAAGGGTCAGTAGTTAGGGCTTTGTTTGTGCATTGTTATAGCATTGAACCCTGGGTCTGCCCCTGTGCCAACATGTGACCCTGTCCTCTAAACTCTCACGTCTCCACACCAATTTATCCCCTCTCTAAACCCCGAGACTTGGATTCCATTTTTAAAATTGTTATGGTGATAATAGCATCAACATTTTGATCTCAAGACTTTCATGAAAGGGATGGAGGAGGAGAGCTTGGAAAATATTGCAGCGGCATTGACTTGATTTGTAAGTGTGTTCTTTTGGCTTTTCATTTAATATTAACTTGGCCTATTCCTTTCATTATGTTTCTTATGATAATATCTATGTTTAAGTAAAATCGGGTATTGATAGATATGGTTTTTATCTAATGAAATATAGTAGAAGTAGGAAGGTTTGTTACCTCTTGCTTTGGAGGTTTCTTTGGTCATTGAACGAATTGGAGTAGCGAAGCAAAGGATGGAGCAATGAGGACAAACTTCGGGAAACAAGTATGTCTTCCTCTTTCTATCTATAGGTTAATGAACTATATTTGTAAGTAAAGTAACAACAATTTGTTTACTTTTTTCTTTGGACCAAAGAAGGGGTCTTGGTCCAAAGGGTAGCTTAACTTGTCTATAGGGTAATATTTCTCATAACAATTCTGCTAGCACTTCTTGAATGACTGACTCTTATGTAGTTATCTTTTCTTTCATGATGTTTGTCTTCTTCTTTCTGTCTTGAGTCTTAACCATTCTTTGTTTTCCTATGCAACTAATTTAGGCTTTGCGTCATTTGTATTTGATTTTATTCTCTCATCATATTCTCATTTTCTACTTTGTAACTCTGCACTTCTATTCTCAAGCTTCTCACATAATATATTAGTGTTTCTAGATCCACTCTGCTATTGTCTCCATATATTTTGTCTATGCATTACCAACACTGATATTTTGACCTTTGGCTTCTATCTCTTGACTGAAGGCTCCCTCTCCTTCCTCCATGTCCCAAATATGTATTCTTAGCTTGAACTAATATGTTTATATCCCCTAATTTTGCAAAATATGCAAACAACTATTTTTGTTAGAATTATTCATATTATAGAAATTTCGTCAATTAATGCTACAAGTCCTTTTTCTACTTAATTCATGAAGAATTATATCACAATTATCCAAATTATAATATTTCCAAGTTATTTTCATCTTAATCATATTTCCAATGACTATTCCTTTTCCTCAATCCGATCTCTGAGATGAAAGTTATTGCTTCCTAAAAAATCCACTTCCACCCCATTTGTGCATTTTCTCCACTGGTGAATTTTTTTACTAAAAGGCCAACTTTAGTCAATTGTAGAATAAGATCCATAAGGAACCAAGAAATTTTTTTTATCAAGAGAAAACAATATTCATAATATTTATCACTTTGCAACTTTCATGTTCTCCATTTGTCATTCCAGTGAGATTCTACAACAATATGGATTCTGCAACTTGGTCCTTTTTACAAATTTTTCAGACTTGGAATCTTTAGCAAAAATGGTTTTCTCTTAATTTGGGCACTTTTGGAAAAACTTCACTAAACCAAAGTTGTCAGTATTGATGAGTATATAAAATTTCAAGTAAATACAATTTTCCATTTTTTTGATCTAGTGTTACGTTTCCTCTGAAAATCTCAAAAAAACCCAAAGTGTAACTTGGAATAGTGGATTTTGGCATAATTCAACAATCCCATTCCAATCCCCTTATAATGTATTCAATTCCTTCATGGGTTATTTCCATGTCCTCTTTCTAGAATCTCTCCAAAAAAATTAACTCAATCTGGATCTCTAGTATTGATTTGGACCCATATATTTAAAAACCACTATTTTTCAAATTTTAACAAATCCAAGAAGAAATGGATAGTGGCCCTCTCTGGAAGTTTTGTAGATCTCCTCTCTATGGAAAAAACCTAGAACTTTCATATCAATCTGACTTAATCCTCTCCAGTTATGGACAAAATAAGAAAATGGTTCTAGACTTTTTTTTTAAATTGTAGGCCAATCTTGCCTACGTGGAAATTTGCTGACATGGTTGATGACCTGAAAGTAACATGGCATTGACATGTTATTTGTCACTGATCCATCGGGACATCATCTCAGCGCGAACCAGGACCCATCAGGTCTCTTCCATATCGAATATCAGGTATCTATAACCTATCTGCATTAGTAATAAAATATTTTTGATATCTAGTATCTGGGGTATCAACCCACCAAGATATTGGTCCAATGGATATCAACCCATCGAGATGTCAAATAAGGAAATGAGGATTGGGAACTCTTTGGGGTCCAGGGGTATGGTTACTCTAGGGAAACAAACTCTCCCATGAGCTTATGTTCGAATATCAACGACCAAGATCTTCCCACATTCAAATCCAACGATCGACACTTAAGGAATTGAGTAGGTGGTCCATCTGACACCTATGATACATGGAACATTATCCCGTAGGTGGTCCATCTGACACCTATGATACATGGAACATTATCCCTATGATACGTGGGTTAACCGTAGTTCTACATGTGGAACTAGCAGTGCTCTGATGTGGCCCACTAGTCACTGACCACCTTTTTCCTTTCTGCTGAAATCTTCATGTCTGACGTGATTTCCATGCATAATGGAAGACATGGTGATGACATGGAACTGACCACTGGCCCACCACGATATCGGGTATCGACTCTCCCACACTTGACACTACTCATTTGTTTTCGATATCTAGTATTTAGAGTATCAACCCATTGAGGCACTGGCCCATCGCCTACCATATCCCAAAGTTTATATTGTGTGTGGCTCCACAAGGTTTTGTAGCTCTCTTCATCACACACAAGTAAGGTTTTGTATATTCCATAGCTCATTTTAGTTAATAAACCACTCAGTCAAGCCTTTCCCCATGCATGTGGGATAAATAAATAATTCTCATCACAAATCGACGATAGGGAACCCACCTGAAAGCTCGAACGACGATGATTGAATGTTGGTTTTCTTTCTTTGCATAACTATCGATCTGATGCCAAAGAAAGTAGGTGATGGTTCATTGGAAATCGAAGGTTGTGGACGTCAACTTGGATCCATTTTCCAAGGATGAAGAGTAGAGTTTAAACCACAAAAAAAAAAAACTCCATTGTTGTCTTGTAGCCACTAATTTCATTTAAAAGAAAAATATTCCTCCAAAAACTTTTGTCCTGACATGTAGCAGGTCTCTTCAAAATCTCGATGGTATAAACCTCCAGATCTGACACCAATATGTAACATACCCAGAACAACAAGCCCAAAATGATTTTCTCTATGCTCTGATCTAAAGCACACCCACTGTCTAGGTACCTCTAAATTCTCCCTCTTAGGTTGATTAGAATTTATGATACCAATTTATTATTAAGAAGCATGAAACATACACATGCAATAATCAAGATTCATGTTACACCATAAAATGAATGAACCATATGCAAATCACAACAATAACCAACAAGCAGGGACATTATAAATACATATTTCATAGTTAATAATTAATACACAGCGGAAATAAATATACAAGCAATGAAAACTATGATATAGAGCACTTATCTTTAATTAAACCAATCACCAATTGGTTGTAGACCAAGTACGTTCCACCCAACCTTAGACATTGTTGTTCGAAATCTCAACAATGGGTCACCCCTAAGCCAAGACTATGAATCCAAAAGGATAGGTCTTAGATTAGCACTCAACTTCCTAACCCAGTTAGCTAGCAAGTTCTCACAGGTTTCTCAACACACAACAAATCTAGTTTACCAACTCTCTTCCTCTTCAACCTCAACCACCCAAAGGGAATGAACCCCCTTCATTTCCACATACTCCCTTAGGATTTCCACCTCTTTCTAGGGCTCCAGAGCTTCTGGTAAGGAAATATCAATGCTAGAAAATCTTAGGATTCTCAATTGTGGATAGTTCTCTTTCAACTATCATTAATCTCATGCCCACATGCACACTCTCTTTCTGAAATAATCAATAATTAATTACATCCATCCAACCATGGTTGCTTGCCTCTCGCAATTTGTTTTCCCTTCCTCATGCATAACCAAGAATGAGTAGAAAAGTGAATTAGAGAGGAGGGAATCCAAAAATGTTTTTTGAGAAAAAATGAATGGCCAACCCCCAATACAATCAACAACATGGTTTAAATATCAAAACCATAATGTGCCATTCCCCCAAGAAGCCCATGTAACCCCGTCTTTCTCTCCAAAATTTCAAGGTGGGTAAAATAAAATAATTTAAAAAATGTAAAGGTTCATCCCCTCAGCGTCCCCTCTCTCTCATGGAATCATATCCCCCTATAACTCTTATCTTTTTTCGTCTTGCAGCTAGTGATGTATTTTATTAAAAAAAATGTTCAAAGTATTACATTTCCTAGGCACTCTAGCCCCTTTTAATTATTTAGGCACTCCGACCTTTCAACAAATAAAAAAAATACATTATTAATCTGGGAACTCAAAATCGAGGTATTACAACATATGTTGATGCCAATTAGATAGCTTGATAGGAAATCTATACCACAATTAAAGGAATACTTGACCCTAATAAATCAATCTATGAAGGATGAGGCACTACCCAAGGGTCCTGATTGATAGTGAATGAGTTAAAGGAGACTGGGTGATGAGGCATAGGATCTGCAAATGAAAGAGGTGTCGAGGACAAAAATTGTGAATTAATAGTACCTGAAAAAATAATATAGATAGGGGACAAGTTTATAGAACAAACCAATGGAGGGAGGGTAAATGTTCCCATAAGAGATGAATCTTTGAACATCCCAAAACCAACACTGTCAAAAAGTACCTTGGAATCACAAATGAATAGAATGTTTGTTTTAGATGTACAGTAAGTAATCTAATCAATAGTAACCACTTTACCTTGGTGAGGAAATCAGATGACTTGGAAGATCGAAGATGCAATTTCCATCATCACATAAGACCAACTACACCATAATAGAATATTGTAATCCAAAGGAGATTCAATTCTAATCAAAACAATCTAAGAACCTAACTCTACATAAAAGATGAAGATGATTCCATGAGGCTTGAAAGCATGACCATTGAATATTTCAACATGGTGGTCAATGGGACGAGATCTAGACAACCTAAGGCTCTCCAACAAGACAAATACATAACATAGGTGGAGACTCCTTCATCAACAATGCATAAAAGGATGTTTGTCCCACGTGAAGATATGTGGATTTGGAAATAAATCTAGTGGGGAATTCTAGGCCTAGCCTAATAAAGGTAAAAAAAAATCATACAAGTGTCAAATGGATCAAATTTTTCAATAACAATCAACAATGATTTGAACTGCACATGGCATCTCTAAAGGACTTCTAATGCAGACATAGTGCATGGTGCTTGAGCCAAATTCTCAGCAATACTATAATTGTGAACGGCATGGAAATTTGGGTTGTGCGCAAACATTTGTAAGACACCTTTGGGGGGCCTATCATTGGATTGATTCTCTATGTGCAAAGAGCCCCCTAGTTGGGAGGAAGAAAGATCCTTATCAATAGGTCCATTCTCAAAATTATCATAATTACAAGCTCTTGTATGTATATGAACATCCTTCTCACACATATAAACATTTGCATTAATGGTATTTCTCAGAATTATCATAATTACAAGCTCTTGTATTTATGTGAACATCCTTCTCACACATATAAACATTGGCATTCATGGTATTTCCCCTTGTGATATAGGGGAAAAGGATTCGTTAGAATGGAAGTTTGTTGTTCGTAATGTTCCATAAATGTTACACCTACTAAACAACATGCAACCAAGCATAAACCCAATGAGGTATCGATTTATTTTTTTAACGTAAGTCCTAATTAAGGTAGTGATTTATCTTAAGAGAATTGAAATCATTATACCAATATTTAACTTTAGTAATGCTTCCGGAAAGAGTTGTGGTTTACATGCCAAAGAAAATGAATTCCTACTCATGCATTTCATCTCCATAAAAATCCAATTCTTTCCCATGATTGGTTGAAATGGAAAACTTGACATCAATGAGAAGAGGTAAGACAATCTAAGATTTCAATTATTCAAAGGTGCACGTTAAATTGAAAAATGTTTTGAAGTAGGAAAACATGCAACAACTTCCAATATGTTGATATTCTTGTACAACAAATTTATCAATGATTCCACCTTTCTATAAAAAAAAAAAAAACACCCCAAAAGTGAAATCCATTGGCATTTAGACAATTGTCAAAACCTTAAATGAATTGTAAAAATAAAAACCAATCATTTGTACAAATTAATATCACGAATTAACTATAAATTCCCAGATAAAGGAAACAATATCCAAAATCTTACAAATTAAATTGACGACTACTTTGGGCATTTCTCTTGCAACCATAGAATTAACTACATGGATACAACATTGGTAGCTATGTCGATGAATAATATAGGGAAAACTAAACAATATCCAAAATCTTACAAATTAAATTGACGACTACTTTGGACATTTCTCTTTCAACCATAGAATTAACTACAAGGATACAACATTGGTAGCTATGTAGATGAATAATATAGGGAAAACTAAGCAGAAAATAGAGTATGTATCAATGACTATTACTTTTTCTAATTCAACATTCCTCCAATCCAAGTCAGCTAATAAAGCTAATTCCATACACACTCGTGAGTCCTCTTCTTTACTATCCCGTTTTAAGTCTATCAGCTAGCTTCACTGCATAAGTTTTAGAAGAAATTATAATTAGCTTTAAATACTTGGCTACCTCCGCAGAATAGGTCAGTTTTTGTCCATAAAAATACATACATGTAAGAACATACACTACAAAAATTAAAAATGAGCCTAATTTCATCACAGGTATACTCAATTTTAAACTATGCTAAAACCCATGGCATCGAAAAGAGTGAAACTTCCTACTCTTCTACTATAATAATAGTAGATGTGATTCTACTATGATGTGATGCTTCTATATCATATGAACTAAATTTACAAATAGAAGCACATGTATCTCACTGAAACTGTAAGGGAAGACATGAAATGTATAACTTGTCTTTTTCCATATTCCATCAACACATTTATTATAAAACTAAGCAGAAAATAAAGTATGTATCATTGACTATTATATTTGACTTTTCTCTAAAACAATTCCAGAACTTCGTAATTAAAGCTCTCTCTAGACCGAAAACGTTGTGAATAAAAAAAAAACTAAAATAACCCCAACTTTGAAAAGAGTTATAAGTATCACGCCATATTAGCGAGTATGTAAAAGAAAATAAAACAAATATCACTACATTATCATGGAGTTCTACTGGAAGAACCATCTTCTTCATAAATGAGCCCATGTTCAAGCACTAAAACACCATAACAATAAAGAAATAGAAACCAACATGTTCATATATCATACAAAGTGTCGGAATCACGTCAAAGTTTGCATAGTTCTGATTAGTGTTTAAATTTATCTTCTAATAATAAAATTCATGTCAATGTTCCAAGCTTCTACCTTACTTAGTACCCAATTAAACACATGATATAAAAAAAAAAAAAGTATGCCTACATGGGTTTAATTTTCTTCAAATGTTCAACTCTCAGATCTGGATTCTTATTTCTCATTGCTTTCCAATTCCAACTCACAAAATGCTAACTAGTTTATCTTTCAGCCTTCTCATAAGACTCTGAAACTCGATGGACTCACAACCTCTTCCTAATTGAATTATCAACACCACTATGCCACTTCCGGATTTTTATTTTCTTTGCTAAGTTCAGTTCATTATAAAATCTGGAATGATTTACCCATATACCTCATTCCACCCCTCCTCCATTGTTTTCCCCACATGAAAAAAAACCCTCTTTTTTTTTTATTTAAAAATCCTAAATTGCTTTCCCCACATGAAAAAAAACCCTCTTTTTTTTTTTTTATTTAAAAATCCTAAATTGCATGCTACATGGTGCCTTTTCACAACTTCCTCATTCATATATATATATATATATATTTCCACTCAAAAAATTTGTAATTTTATTAAAAATGTATAAAATTACATTCGCAGATATATATTTGTTATTGGAAATAGCCAGAAATATATATTATCTTTGCAGTGTCACTTCCATTTCTGAAAGTTTCTTCATAACAAAAAAATGGCAGGCATCCACCCATATACTATCCACTCATATACATAGGTACAAAAATAGCAAGAATTTTACATCATTTTTACAATTGTGTTCCTTCATAGAGTTCCAAAAAAGGATGCTCATTTTTACAATTGTGTTCCTTCATAGAGTTCCAAAAAAGGATGCATTTATTTATGTTTGTCCTTCCTGGAAGGGCCTGTGATAGTCAAAACTGCCTTATGTTGTGTGTTCTGTGATGTGCCATCTTCTGTATTCTAGCTGTGTTGCTTCTTTGGAAAGTCGAACAACCAAGGTGTTCCTTTCCCTGTAGATATGAGAGAGAGAAATAATGTCAAAAGTGGATATAATCCTCAAAACTTTTGCGAGATAGGGTCTAAGTCTAGCCATATGGCAATATTGTGCATGATTCGCCCAGTTGATGATAAGCAAGGAATCCCGAAAGACTTGTAATGAGGAAACACCTTTTTCTGCTGCAAATAGGAGTAACAATTTTAAGGCCATGAGTTCAGAGTAATTGTTTGTGTCGGTCCCTAACCCAGCTCTGAGAAAGAAATAATGTTCTTCTGTAAGGTTGCTCCATCAAAAAAATCCCAAGGCCTTCCTTTGTCAATCTGTTCCTCCTAAGAAACTTGGGCAGTGCCCCGTTCCAGTCTCTCTCCCAGATTGAGATAATCGAGTATACTTAAGAATTTTGCGGCCACCCAAAGAGGTGACTGTGGTTCGTCCCAGAAGAGTGTGGTATTTCTGGCTAGCCAAATCCCCCAACCAACAACGATGGGAAATTCTTTTAGGTTTTTGGGAGTCCTCGACAATAACCAGTCTTTTAAAGCTTCTTCGAAGGAAACTCCTTGCCATTGACCAATGTTAGTGTTTAATTTGGAAGCTTCTGCCCAGACTGATGAGGTAAAAGGATAACGCATAAATAAATGATCGATCAATTCTTCCTGCGCTCTGCAAAGTGAACACCAACTCAGGCCATGGAATTGTCTCTTCTAAAGTATATCCCATGTAGGAATTTTGTTTTCTAGGATTGACCTGGCCAATGGCAGTGTTTAATTTGGATGCTTCCGCCCAGACTGATGAGGTAAAAGGACAACACATAAATAAATGGTCAACCGATTCCTCCTGCGCTTTGCAAAGTGTACACCAACTCAGGCCATGGAATTGTCTCTTCTGGAGTATGTCCCACGTAGGAATTTTGTTTTCTAGGATTGTCCAAGCCAAGATTTTGCCTTTTGCTGGACACTTTTGTTTCCAAAGTTTCCTCCACCACCACTTCTCATCTTGTTGTAGTGGTTATATGCTTAGTTGAACATATCCTTCTTTTGGAGTGTAGATGCCTCCCAGATATCCTTTCCAGATGAGTTCATCCTCTCCCTCAGTCAATCAGATGTTTTCTCTCCTAATTACACTAATATATCGATCCCAAAGAATAGCTTGAGGCTCATCTAGTCCCATGGTTCTTCCATTTTTCCAGCCTTGTTGTCATAGAGATGTGTGGAGGGGGTCAACAACTTGGGTAAGGTAGTAATATCCCCCATGGTCTAAGGTTGAGAAAATTTCAGCTGGAAGGATGTGCTCTCTCAAGCAGCCTTCCCAGGGATCTCGTCCAATTCTGAGTGAGTTTCCAGATTCTACTAGCCAAGCTAAATTGTTTCCAACCACATCAAAGGCTCGTTGTACCGACTTCCACATTACTGAGATCCCTATTTCCCAAGTGCCAGGGCTCCTGATCCATTCTAGTAAGGAGAGTGGGGCCACATACTTTAGAAGGACAACTTTGGTCCACAGGCTTGTTGTTGTGATCAGTCTCCACACTGATTTTTCCACTAAAGATTTTGAGAATAGAAAAATATTTTTTAAGCCCCATCCTCCCAAGGCCTTTGGTTTGGAAATTCTCTCCCATCGAACCCAGGGCATCACCCAGTTTTCCAATTTCCCCCTCCAAAGATAAGAGAAAGACATTCTTCTCGTTTTTTCTAAAATTCCTTTTGGGATCCAAAAGAGGGACATCCAGTATACAAGGATTGCTTCCAGAACTAACTTTATTAATACTAACCTCCCTTCCCTTGATAACCATTTGTTGCTCCAAACTTTCAGTCTTTTTTCCAACTTTGCCAAAAGCCACATCTAGTCAGTCTTTCGATAATCATTTGGTTTTAAGTGGAAGCCAAGGTATTTGAGTTCATCTTCCAAGTTCTGTGCTTGGAAGGGGAGAAAGTATAAATAATGTTGAATGAACTCATTCTCAGTCTGAGGGAAAAGTATAATGGATTTTTGTACATTAATCCGCATACTAGTTGCAATTCTAAAAAGTGTGAGACCCTCTGATAAAATGGTAGCATCTTGCTTTGATCCATCACAAAAGATTAGTATATCATCAACAAAGAGTAGGTGTGTAATGATTAGCCCATTTGAGATTTTTATACCAGAGAATCGGCCACCCAAATTTTCCTCTACGAGGTAGCGACTAAGGCCTTCGGCTACTAGAAGGAAAAGTAAGGGAAAAAGAGGGAAACCCTGTCGTATTCTAATTTCTACTTGGAATAAGGTTGTGGCAGTGCCATTGAGAACAATGGAGAAGGAAACCGAGCTCAAACATGCCATTATCCAACTGGAAAAATCTAGTCCAAATCCCAAGTGAATCAAAAGCATTATGATGTATAACCAGTTTACCTGATCAAAAGCTTTGGATAAATCTATTTTTACCACAGCTACCTTAAGCTTCCTTAGTTTAATGTTGTGTAGTCCTTCTTGTGCTACTCCAATAGCCTCATGTATCTGTCTGCCTTTGATAAAACCAAACTGTTCACAGGAGATGTGTTTTGAGAGGATTACCTTCATCCTTCTACTGATTACCTTTGAGATAATCTTGTACAGACAGTTGCATAAGGAGATAGGCCAAAAGTCTTCAAAGGAGGAGGGATTGTCTGTCTTTGGGATGAGAGCTATGAAAGTAGCATTGATTGGATTGTGAATATGTCTTCTCACCCTCAAGTCTTAAATCACCTTTAGTAGATCAGATCCAAGAATATCAAAGCACCCCAAGTAGAATTCAATAGGCCATCCATCTAGACCAGGGCTCTTCCCTTTTTGAAAAGAGTGCAAGAATTCTATCAGCTCTTTATCTATGACAGGGGTCATTAAGGACCCAGCTTCATCCTCTTCAACAAAGCGGGGGAATGGCTGAGCCACCTTAATAATTTCATCAATGGACATCTCCTCCCGAGCCTTAACNTGTTCTATCAGCTCTTTATCTATGACAGGGGTCATTAAGGACCCAGCTTCATCCTCTTCAACAAAGCGGGGGAATGGCTGAGCCACCTTAATAATTTCATCAATGGACATCTCCTCCCGAGCCTTAAAAAGTTCCTTAAAATGATTGGTGCCTAGATCAACTAATTCTTTGAAGTTTTTAACTTCTTCCCCCCTCCAATCCCTCAGACTACAATTGGTGTTGGCCATCTTCTGACCCTTGGAATATTCTTGAAAAACATTTTTGTTTTCATCTTCGCAAGCTAGCCACAACGTTCGGCTCTTTAACCACCATTATGCTTCTCTTTCTGCCAGAATAACTCTGCGCCTTTTTTCCAATCCATACAAATGATCTTTTGCTTCCTGACTATAGAAACCCTAGCATGTCCCATCTTGAAGCTCTGCTAGATCAGAATCAATGTCCCTCAGTTGCTGATAATCTTTAAAAATTTTCTCTCTGGCCCATGCCTTGGTTGCTTGTTTGAGTCTTTTGAGGTTATCGACAAAAAGTACCGTTGTTGGGACCTGGGTTTGTTTTGGTATTTTTTCCCACAAATCCCTTACTAAATCAAGAAAGGTTGTATTCGAGAGCATCCCCTCAAAGAATTTGAAGGGGCTTGACACCCTACTGTTTTTGGCCCGGAATTCAATCAAAATTGGAAGATGATCTGATTCTCCCCCAAAAGTAACCCATTGTCGAACCAAATCAGAGGATTCTAGGAGATCATCGGTCAGTAAGAATTTGTCCAGTGATTTAGCCACCTGGTTAGACCCAACCCATCTATTGCACCAGGTGGGATTTAGT
>CBVK0104558941.1:0-23415 GCA_900067695.1 Picea abies
ATCATATATAATAAGTGAATGATAATAATAAATAGTTATTGATTATTCAATTGATGCATCTTTTCATGGATGATCACCATATGTTTCATATATATGGAACACTCATCATTGTAATAATATATCGACTATATCTTATATGAAGAAAAACAACAATATTTAGTTACAAGGACTTCCTACAGTGCTTTAACAACCATTAATTGAAAGTCATGGTCCAGAATGAAGTCGTAGGTTGCAATAAAATTTCTTTCTAACATAATAGAAACACCCTGAGCCTTCTCCATATTTTGAGGTTCCTTACACCTGGGAAAATTACCAAAAATTCCATCAAATGCCTCAAGATAAAAAATCAAAGCATAAGCAACATTAGGCCTTATAGTAATAGGATTTTTTAAATAATTCTTAGAAAAAGGAGCATTAGAATCAGTTACAATCTCATCCCCATTATTTTTAATATTATCAAAAGCATTAATTAATGAAAAATTGTTCTGTTTATCCACACATCTTTCAATGAAATTCTCTTGGAATGAATTCCATCCATTGATGGAAGCATCCAGAAGGGACTTGTACCATTTTCGTGCCTCCCCCTCAAGGGTTGACATAAACATCCTCATCACCACATCCTCATTTTTCACACCAAAATCCTCCACCACTGTTAAAAAATAAGCCAAGTGATCCTCATTTGATACTACAAAAGTCCCCGCAAACTGAGGTAAGAGTTAAATATAGTCACCTACAAGGAAGTCATAAGGATAATATGGGAATGCAACAAAACTTAGTGGGTCAAAAACAAAGAATATCCACCTTCCCGGTGGCTTCATAGTTGCGACCATATTGTTAATTTGAGATAGAAAAAAACACAGTTGCTATCCTACTACTAGCTTGAGATGAAAATAAAACTGAAGGTGAAGATGTAGAAGTTACAATCACCATAGTAATCATCGAAAATAACTTACCAAAAAACTCAATATTCTTACCAACTTCGAGAGGAGTTCCTGGTGAAAGAGTAGCCTTGTTCTAGGAAAAATATTAGAGTTTGTTCAAGCTCGAAACTAGACCTTGTGAGGGAATCGAAACCGAAATATCTTCTTATGTAAGTCCCTTGTGGAGTCTCCCAATGTTTCCTGTGGAGTCGCCAGATCATTTAAGAGAAAGTATAACAAACAAAACAAAAACTCACCGATGCCATGCTACCAAGGCTTGCGTTCCTCGACAACAACGCCAATTTGTTATCATACCTTTTCACCCTCCAATTAGATTTGATATAATTAAAATAAACATTGAAAATGGGGCTAATTCAAGGAGATAATGACCCAAATTGTCATGGGCAAGCCTCCTATCAGTTTTGGATGGTGTGAGCTAACTTCAGGGGGGAGTCCCTAGGTACCAGTTGCTGATTTGTAAGCTGATTTTCTGCAATAAACACACAAAAAACAACAACAAAATGCCTTGGACAACGTGTAAACACACCACCAAAGCGTTAGGAAAATATAGTTTTAAGTTGCTTGGAGGAATCTTGCAGTGTTAGCGTGAGAGAAATGAAATAAATAAGGAAAGAAACCACTTAAATGATAGATGAATATCACAATAAATGGTAAATAACTGCTAATCAAATTGCAAGAGTAAGAACATAATACTGATAAGAAGGAAAGTTTGAAAAAAACACAATACTTATTTGTTAAAGGCTTGCCAAAGGGTTGATTGTGCAACAATAAACAAGTCCAAAACCAATACAATGATTATCCTTTCTCAAAGAGAGAGTAGCTAGACTAGGAGAGAATAAGGAAAGAGATGGAGAGATAGTGTATGTTGTTGTTTAAAAACTATGACCATAATACCATGTAATTGAACCTTCAATATATAGTGTGAAGAGGGCACGCTTTACCATAAGAGACCAATGAGACATAGGAGTGGAGAATTAGAAAACACGTATGAGGTTTGAAGGCTCTAACAAAGGGCATGTGAAGAGGAATTCACAAAGGAGTAGGATATAGGAAGGGTAGGTGGCGCATGCATGAAGAGAAGAGGGAGTAGTCAAGATAAAAGTGCCACAGGTGTGAGAGAAAAGAGAGAGTGTGGGGCCCATTCTTGGATGAAGAAGGAGATAATGAGAGAAGGGGAAGGTGCTTTGGTGTCTTAAGGAGCATTTATGTTCATAGAGTAAGTAGAAAACTAACTAATGCATGTCTTCATGCCAAAATTGATGCTAGGAGTCATGCGCTAGCTCAAGAGAGAGAGTTTGATGCACCCTAAATTTTAGGGGTTTAGTGTTTAAGATGAAATAAAAGGGAGTAAATGGAATTAATTTGCATGGAAAGTGAGTTAATGATGAGTGAGAGAAATTTAGGGGAGATAATTAAGCCTTGATTGGCTCAATCATCTATGTGATATTTTCACCTCATCCATATGCCCCCTTTAATTAATTGACTCTTCTTTTTAATTATTTTACCTTGGAAATTGTGCTCCCTCATTAAATGATTCCAAGTAGATGCCACATGTCACATTGAATCACTACTACATGTCAAAATTTGAACTTGCCACTTGTCACCTTTGGAGCCAACCACCCCTACTATAAATAGAAACTACTAAAAATAGGGTCTGACTCCTAAAAAATAGGAAATTGTAAAAAAGGTCTAGGATGACTAGGAGAACATTGTCATGTGTCATATGTCTAAAAATAGACATTGTTAAAAATATAATGTCCTCACGTGTCAATGATATCATACGCATCAGATTTGATTTTTCAAGAGGATTCCAAATATGCGATTAGAATCGACATGTGAGCCCTAGTGCCCCACCTGCTAAAAATAGAAATTGCTCACAAATCACCCCAAAAAAGGTTCAAAAGACTCAGAATGTATCAAGGATCAATACTACACACTCATAATCATGATATGAGGCTTGGAGCTCAACCTGCTAAAAATATAATGTGCCTGCATGATCCTCGAAAAAAGTGTCATTGGGCTCAGAATCATGCAAGGAACAATATTGTATGCTCAAAACTATTAAATGAGTCTATGGTTAGTGTCTCTTAAAAAATAGGTTCACTTTCTATATATAGAAATCTCCCTCAAATCCCTGTGAAATTGTTCTAGTTCTAACTCTTAAATGGAAACAACCATATACCAGTCATGTACCTGTCTCTGGTGGGAACCAACCACTGGCTCACACAAGTGCTACAACTCTAGGAAAATATATGAATGCTAGCCTAAATAGTGTATGGCTCTTTACCCTCAGGATTTTCAAGGATGAAAATACAGGGGTTAACAAGAATATAAATGAGTTAGCCATGCACTTATTTCTATAGGACATGGTCTTTAATGTCGAGTTGAATCACACTTTACCACCTTTACATGAACTAGGGTTATTCCATTTTCATTGTTCGACTTGTGGAACATAGCTCAACTTGGTTTGGATAAAGAACCTGCCTGGTCGTTGTGGAAGCTATCCCAACTCTTGTATAAACTCACCATTGGATACAATAAGTACACCAACTCCTAAGCATATTTTGCATATAATTTGTTTGTAATGATTAAGTTTTGTCTTTGTTTGCTAGTCTTGTGTTTAAAAGTGCTATCTTTCCCTTTCTTTTGTTTCTTAGAAAATTGTTTGAGGAATATAATGAAAGAATTGGTGGCTATTGAATGTAAATGGTGGAAAATTTTTCAGTTGCTATTGGTCATTGTCTATTCTCTCATTTTCCATCTTGGGTTTGTCATTTATGTTGATGAAAGTTTGTAAATAGTTGAATTGGATATGGGTTGAATTTTTCTCTGCTATAGCATTCAAAGAAACAAATATTCGAACTCGAGTTGGTTCTTTACTGTCAATTATACAAGCTATACAATTTCAAAAGTATTGGGTCAGACACATTTGTTTGGTATGCACATATATTAAGAGAATTTGAACACGAGGTTATTTGTTGTGAAGTAGTGATGAAGTTTGATATGAGTTCAACATGTTATTATTTTCAAAGATTCTCATTTCTTGTGTGTTGTTTGGTTTCTTATGCTTTGACTCGGGTCACTCTTCTCGACCCATGACCCCAAATGGGTTTTAACCTAGGCTCTTATTGTTGTAAGGGAATGATTGGTCGATCCCCTTTTGCTGCTCATACAAGCAAATATTCAAACCCAAGTTCATTTGAATTAAAATCCATGCAAATTATGTTGGGGATGCGTGACAACACTCTCGCTACTTACAAGTTTAAAAGGTATTTTCTATTACCCGCATTATCAATACAATTGAAAACCCAACTCGTTTTGCTACGAGAAAAGTCGATTTTTGTTTGTTGTTTGAAGGTTTGGGTCTCAACTCTCATTAAAAACCAGGATTATGAGCAGAGGATTTTGATTGATTTTTTCCTTTACTGTGGTTTTGAACTTGTTATGTATCTTGATGATTTTTGAATTGGGATATGTGCCATGACTCTACCTTAAATGGTTTGGCTATGTTGATAAAAAATGAACGTATCATTTTCTGTTGACTTTACGTTGGATCGTTTTCACATGACCTTACTTTATTATTAACCTACAATCACGATTGGATGATATTGATGAATATAAATTGGTTAAACTATATTGTGATTTTGATCGATATCATTGATCGGTTAAAGAAAATAATCATGTGAAGGCATGGTAAAAGTGTTGGCTAAGTTTTGAAGTTGTTACATAGACTTAACATTTTTCCTCATGTAACTCACTTTTCATAAAACTATTTCCCTTTATCCCGTTCCTTTATAATTCATTTTTACATTCTCTTTTCCCTATCTATGTAATTAAAATACATGTTATATCTGGCCTACAATTTGAATGATGGAGATTTGTTTTCCGTGGACATGGTGTATAAAAAAAAATATTGTTCAACATGTGCAATCAAGATTTTAAAGGTTTAAGATGATCCTTTCATGATTTATAAACAATGAACATGAACTTTCATCCATTTTTTTCATTTTACCAATTTTTGCAAATTACAATTCCTTTTATCATTTTTCTAATCATATATATATTCTCCCTTTCATGCATTCCCTGGTTCATATGTTCAAAAGAAAATACAATCGATTATATACATAAGTGTTTTTTTATAGAATTTCAAGATCATATTTTGGAATTATGAAATGAACTTGGGTGATTGCATAGTTATGTATTTTCTTCCATTATGTTTCATTTATCCATTCATATCTCTCTTTGATGCTTGACGACTGTGTTACTCAGAGCCAATACTTAATCATGTTTGACAAATTGTTATTGATGTTTATTATGCTAGTTTGTATCTTGGTTTGAGTATTTTTGACTAATGTGATTACGATAGCATATAGATGAGTTTATTTAGTTGTGGCAGTAATTGTAGTGGTAACAGGGGAAATAAAGGTCAAAGAGGAAGAATTCTTAATGTCTTTGCACAATGAGACATAAATAAAATAATAAGATTCTTGATCCATTTCAATGCAACTCAGAGAAATTCAATTAGCTGGTGCAAACCGACTATTTGAATCTTGTTGGCCATCCTACTTTTCATCAACCTCAAGAACTTGTTTCTCTTTCTCTGTAGTCTCACCCAAGCATAACTGATTTTACTGAACCACCTCATAGACACCCAACTAATGATGACTGGGAAAATGTACCTGTAAAGCCTCCCCCTGGTATATTCCATTGGCCTAATGTCTCATTTCCTTCTCCTCCTCCTATACATCCTATGCCTCTTGTTTCTTTTGCAGCTTCTCATGCTCACTTTGTCCAAGTTTCCAGAAATTATAAATCATTTCCCCTTGAACCTCAACTAGATAAAGGAAAAGGGCCTGCAATTTTTGTAAGCTACAATTCATCTAATACCTCCTCTTATACAGTCAAGACTCTCCCTTCCAAACCTGAAGATAATGAAAGAAAAATAACTTTTGATGACATGCACCTTGAAATGTCAAGAGTGAAAGTAAAGAAGTTTGCTCATCCAAACTTACTTAAACATAAGGCTGCTTTTTTAAAGGGAAGTAGACAAAGGGAGGCTTCTTCAAATAAATTTTTTTACTTCAGATTTTATTTTTATTATTTGATGATACTATCACTTTGACATTCAAGGCATATTTTTGGGACAACAAACATGATATTATTTTTGAAAAACTTTTGTATCATGCCATTATAATGTTTTGGGAGATACAATTGTTTTGATGATGTGACATATTCATATTGGTTTCTTTTGATATATTTTCTGATGTTGATATATGCATGATATTTGAGTAAATTTGGAGTTACAAATGAAATGTTGGAAATAAAAGAAATAAAAGACATATAGGGGCCCCACCTATTAATTATTAATAATCATTATTTTCCCTTATTATAAAATAAAGTTGTCCTATCCTAATTAAAGTTATTTAACTTTATAACAAAAGGTAGTTGAACCACTTGAACTACTTATAACAAAAGGTAGTTGAACCACTTGAACTACTTTTTGAAGACATAAAATGAGGAAATCAAGGACAAGCAAGGACATGTGAAAATAGAGAGAGATACTTCTAATAAATTTTTCTCTTTCCTCAAGTGAGAACACTTATTCATTCATTCATTTATTAGTTTCTTTAGATCTAATTTATCTTGTTGATAGTGGGGTTATTCTAAAGGTGGAGAAAGAAAGGATCGAGAAGCATTGATTATTGATATGCTCCAAAGGTCATTCATTCATCTTGATAGTCTATTTAGTCTTAATTATAAGTTTTGAATTTAGTTTCGGTGCTAATTAATTTTAGTTTTGCAAATTCAAGACTATGATGCACTTGTAGCTTGGATTGATCCTCTTCAATTTCCAGTCTTTGTCTTCTTGTTTGAGACATCGGTTGTCTATGTATGAGTTGAATTAAATCTCAGACTTCTAAATCTAATTCTGATCCAAACTCTCGCACGAGTTTGTAAAGAGAAACTTGGTTGTGACTCAAAATGATAACAATAAAATCATCTGCTAATTTCTTTTCATTCTTGAGACTTGTTGTGTATTGGATTTTCAGATTTATGTTATCTTGCATTTACTTATTCAACTATTTAGAAATTTCATTTGCAAGCATTTTTTTTCTATTTTTTTTTTTTTTACATAAAAGCATACGAAACTTATAATAGCATCAGGTGCAAGAACTTATTTCTTGAGGGCTGATTGATATTTTTGACAGGCTATAAGCCCAGGGTGAAATCCCGCCTATCTCACCTAACCTAGTGAGATTCAAAAATTCTTGAGTGAGAATATATCCATTCCTTACCTCAACATCCACAACTTCCAAATATATTTTTATGATAAATTAACACAAAAATTTCATATTTGAAGTGAAGAGAGAACCATCCAGGAGAGACAAAATCTACTTGTACACAAGACATCTTGAACAATTTCACTAGGAAAAGATATATGCAATGAAATAATAGATCGACAAATGTTATATTCTCTCTCTCTCTCTCTCTCTCTCTCTCTCTCTCTCTATATATATATATATATATATATATATATATATATATATATGAACTAAGAAAGAAGCTGAAAAATATTTGGTGAACCCCTCATAGGGGTTCCAATGTTAGCACTAGAACTCACCAATAAAATCTTCAAATGAAAGATAAACAATTACAAGCACTTAGGAGATCAATTTCACCATTAGATATGAAATATAAACTTGTAATAAAAATATATAAATGAAATATAAGCTAGGTATGAGTAGATATGGACTTTTAAGCACCAAACCCTAGCCTTATGGTTTCTTCAAACCTGAATTTTATTAATGTGATGTATTTTCTAGACTTGAGAAATCCTTAAATCAACCCACAATAAGTTAGATAATGTCTTGAAGCACAATTCTATAGGGTGTCTTTGCCTTATTAGGGTTAGATATAATCAATTAAGCAAAAACCCTTGAAAAATCTAGCGTAGGAAATGAAATAATTAATGATTTATGCACTAGACTAGGGAAATATCCAAATTAAGATTTTTCTTTGATTTTTCAATGTTATATTTTTTCTGAACAAACAAAAAATAAAAGATTTTTGGTTTTTGTTTTTTGGGTTTTTGGGTTGGTTGTTGGGAGAAGACAAGTGCCTTATTCCCACTATGTTTTATGGGGTCAAGAATTATTACCCTCTAAGAATTGGTCATTCTTATCTTAAATATTAGGGTTAAGAGATTATAACCCCTAGAGTAGAATAATCTTTTATCTAATCAAGATAAGGTATGAATACAAAGAACTTACAAGAAGGGGTTCCATAAGAGAAAAACCTTCGCCAACAAGATCAACTATAACTTGAATAAAATACTTAAAAGCCTTGTTAATGAATCAAGGGGAAAAACAAAGAAAAGTATTGAAAATTTACCCACGCTAGCAAGAGAACAAGGAAGGAACCAACTCTAAAACGTCTTCTCTCCAAGTGGTATAGTAATCATTCAATGGATCGATCTTGAAATCTAGTAGAAGTCTTGAACTATCACAACAAATATTTTATGCACCAAGAATAAACCAAGAAAGAGAGAGCTCCAAGAATTGACACCAAAACCTCCAATAGGTAGATCTTCAAAAACTTGTATTCTCAAAAGATATCCAACAACAAAAACAATTTGGAATGAGAGGAGAGCCTCTATTTATCAATAAGGTTTCTACATCATTCTCATTCTTTATTGTTTTTTAGTCTTCCTAAAAATTTAGCCTAGGAGATATACAAATGTTACTTTCCATCCACATCATGAAGGAGTCTAAGTCAAGATACATGTAAAACATTCCACATGTACATAAAACCCTCCAAGAGAGGGGGTTGTTCCACAAAAGAGAGGGATAATTTGTGAATAAGCTCAACATTCCTCTTGAAATGCATGGTACAACCGTCAAATCATGGTGTAGAATCCCTCCAAGGAAGAAAAGTGCCAATGTCTACCATCCAAAGGTGGAACGAGTTCATGGATGAAGTGAAAATACCCCCAAGAAGTAGACAACTTCTCTAATCATTCTTACAAATCTTTAAAACATGTATACAAGGTATGACCATGTCCATATCTCAAACAAAGATGCCTCCACAAAGCATGGAAAGTGACCCTCCAAGTCAAAATGGGCCATAAGACCCCCCAAGGCCTAGTATGGCATCCACATGTGTGAGGTAGGCTCTCATATCAAGTAATAAATGTCTCAAAAGGTGATGAATTGAGAGAGATCTCTTGGACATTCAACATGGCATGTCAAGAGAAAACCCATGTGTAAATAGCCCCAAAGTGCCTCAGATGATGTGACCAGTGCCTTGGGATCTATGTATTGCGTCAATATCTATGAAACCACCTCAGGAAATCTAAAACTAAGTGAGAATATGCAGAATCATCTCCAAGGGTAGACATATCCAATGGTAGATGGCCAAAGTGTGACAAATACATAAGATATGGGTCCATGCTTAGACATAAGATAAGTGTGATTTAAATAGGTATGACAAGCTTTACATTACATACAAAGAAGTGAGAAAAACTAGAAGTTTTCCTAGATCATGTGTCCTAGTAGATCCAACATAGGACCCTCACATATTGACTTAGGTCATAAATGATCGACATGGTGACGACTTAATTCCACCAAGGGGAAGTCATCCTAAGCCATAAGAGCAAGGAATATCTTGAAATGGGAACTAAAAGAATGAACCATGACTAACCACAAGGGATCTGGTGATACCCCATAGGTCCCTCATTTTTACATAGATCATCTAAGCATGGCCCAATACAATACATGAATACAAATATGACCACACTTTTGGCTCATCATGATACAATGATACACACAATATACTCATATGATGGATCACATCTGGCGAAAAAATATAGGATGCACTAAAATGAATATGAGGTGTAACAACTAGCTCCAAATTGAGGACATGTGCCCATCTCGAGAGTGAATGAGAACTCCAGAATCTCCAAAACCTATAGACCTGAAAAATTCTCGCCAAATGGATGTCAAATACAAGGGAGGGGTGAAGACACAAGTGCCTTGTGGATTCCCTAAAATATAAGTAAATCCATGTGTAAATGAAATATAACCAAGCATGTG
This sequence comes from Picea abies, assembly GCA_900067695.1. Classification (NCBI taxonomy): domain Eukaryota; kingdom Viridiplantae; phylum Streptophyta; class Pinopsida; order Pinales; family Pinaceae; genus Picea; species Picea abies. The sequence goes on from CBVK0104558941.1 coordinate 10,034, forward strand.
TTAGTAGCACCATATCTTAAAGAAAATACATACATGTGAGAAACATCTTACTCTATTCTATACAAAAATGAAAAATCCATAAATCAATATAATGGAACATAGAAATAAGAAAGGCTAAGAAACTTACTATTGTACAAGGATGCCCCATGGCATAAGATATTACCTTCAAGGAACATCTTCATAACTTACCCATTCACAGGACATGGAAGTCTCTCACCATTCAGATGACTAAGATAGAAATAAATGTCATCAATTTTATAAGGAGACAACCAAAGGATTTTGAACTTACCATGTTTACCTATCTTTTCATTCCTTTTGTTTCACATGAGAACAAGATCATCTTTCTGGAAATTTCTCGAGAAAGCCTTCTTGTCGAAATTTGTCTTTGTTTTTTCTTGAATCTTTGCTATATGATCAAAGGTGCATCTTCGATTCTTTTCAAGCTCTATCAATTGGTTGATTCTATTTTGCACTACATCTTGGTCAAATGAAAATTGTTGCATTATCTTGTAGATCATGATCTTCAGGTGAATTGGCAAAGTTACTTCCATCCTGTAGACTAATTCAAATGGGCTCTTCCAAGTATAATTTTTCATGGTTATCCTATCAACCCATAGAGCATACTTGACTTTATTATCTCAACTTTTCTTGTTATCCCCCACAATATTTTTTATGACGGTCATTAAATTCTTGTTACTTGATTTTGCAAGACCATTTCCTTGAGGGTAATAGTTAGAGGAATGGGACAGGGCAATGCCATAGTTGAAACAAAAGCTTGACAACTCCAAATACCTAAAATATTTGGCATTGTTGATGATGATATTTACTTCAAGCAACTTTTGTAACTCTTTTTGAATAAGGGGAGCCAACTTCGGATTAATCTATTTCAACTTTTGTTGGAAAGGTTTGGCATCCTCCTTTAAGGGTTTATTATTCTAGATTATATCACCCTTGTAAGCTTTAAAATCATCATAAGACCAAGAAAATACATATTGTACTCTATGATCAAATCCTCAATCTCTTTTGTTTCTTCGTTTGAAGTTCCCTTGCCAATTTTCACAATCTTAGGACTTCCTGGGGATCTAATGTTTATTTCCATGTATTCATTGGACTTAACCATATATTTCTTTTCCTTGTACATATCATGTCTATCAAACATCCTTTTCAAAGGAACTAGGTCAGTGAGATTCTTTTTGTTTATTAATTTCTCTTGGTAATTTGTTCCTTTCTCTTTGCAATCAATTTCATTCTCAACAAACTATTGAAGGTTGTTTATGACTTATAATTTTGGAATCATTATCAAAAACTTGCTAATGATCAACATTATCAGGAACACAAGTTCTAAATATGATATCTAACTTCCCACCTTCCAATAAATCACGGTTGGAGAGTTGAAGAGGCCACAACTAAAGCAACAACTTTCTCATATAAAATTTTAAACTTTTCTTCTATAGAAAACACATCAAACCATTCCATGGAATTCCACATGATATTCTTATATTTCTTAATCTTCCATTTTTACAAGAGAATTGACCTTTGTCACCTTGGATTTTAAAAATCTTAGTTCCCATATCTTTAACCATGTTCATTTCAAGTTAAAGTGCTTCATATTTAGCCACATTATTCACTGCTTCAAATTCCAAATGAAAGGCATGACACAAAGTGTCACTCTTGGGAGAGACAAACACCACTCATGTACTATCCCATGTTCTAGACTTAGCTCTATCAAAGTTCATTTTCCAAATGTTGTTGACATTTTCCTTGGGAGTTACGTTAGTTTCTAGCACAATATGAGATCCTAAATCTTCCTCATAACAAACCAACTCATTCATAGGATTTAAGGGGTATTCAACATGATATCTGATTATTTGTTCATAGAGTAAAGTCACAAAGGTATTCTCATAAGTAGGGATAGTAACATAATATAGGTCCATTTGGTTTCTACCTCCAAAATTGGTAGCACACTTACAAGATAAAAGCAATCCCCAAGAATCTGGAACATCAATGACAACCACATCCATTAAAAATGAAATGTCATGATAGACTACTAATATTACATGAAGATATTTGATTAAACCACAAACTTTGACCTCCCTAGAATACATTGAATATATATTTCTATAGGGTATTGTGGCTTTTAATCCCAATTGGTTCATTACAGTAAGAGACAATAGATTGGTCGAGGCTCTAGAATCCAACATGTAATTATAAAACAATAAGTCACCCACTACCAAAGATATGAAAAAGGGTTGGTGACTTGGGTTCTTCCTTCCTTCTTGACTAATGGTTTGGAGAATAATGGGGGTATATATGTTGTCATCTACAACTCGGGTTGATGTTAGACTCATCACTCAAAGCCCCAATTTTTTTTTTATTTGATTTCTTACAGAGTGAATATCTAACAATTCAATAATGGGAAAGGGTATATTGGCATTTCCAATCCAGTTTGTTACATCCAACTTTGTCTCAAAAGGATTACTTGTTGAAGGATTACTTTGAGGTGTCTCCACACTTGGTCCTATAGGTTGATTATTTTTTTCAAGTAGCTTCAAAGGACCTTGTTGATATCCTCGAGGAGGGTTACCTTTTCTTCTTTGATAGCTCACAACTTTAAACCTATTGGTGTACATATTTTGAATTTTCTCTTGAGATGGATTCACACCAAGAATCCTAGCAACCCTTTTTTCCTCTATGGACTTGTTCTTGACTTGTTGCATGCTTTCTTGGGACAAGGTGAACTTTTTTATTCCCTCAAATGTATTGTTGCAGGAATACACATAACCCTCATTATATTTAGGATTAGGTTTAGTAATATCAATGTACATAGCACAATTTATTTCATCATGGAAACTATCACGAGCCTGAAAATAATAAGGTGCATCATGATCAAGCATATTGGTTGGTTCCAATGTTGTGGGAGATATTTGATTGGGAGGAGGGCCCCAATACCCATTCCTAGTTGGAATATTATTCTATTGTTGATTCCTTTCCACTTGAATAATTTTATTTTTTAAGGCATTTGTGGTTTGCAAGAAGTTCATTTCCAATCTCTTCATTCCTTCTAGGATGGTGGAGAGAGGATTAGGGGTGAGCTCAGTGATATGAATGAATTTGGGCTTAGTATTGACTCTATCTCTATGAGGATTAGGATATACGACTTTCCTAACCAAACCCAATTGTCATCGAAACTCATGGTATTTTTCTTAGAATCCATTAGATCAATAGGCTTGACTTCATTTAAAAAAAATTGGACTGGCCCTGAAAAGAGTTTAAATATTATAATAGGATAGTGGTTGGGATAGGCTAATGGATTTAAGGAATATATTGAATAATTTTATCACATCTAAGATTAAATTTATACATTTTTTCATTTTCATTATTCTTTGTATTATTTAAGGCATTCAAAAGAAACCTACTATTTATCCTTTCCAACCATCTATCAAAGAAAACAATTTTACTAACATTAAGAGAATTAATACCATTATCTAGCATATTAATTTAATGACATATAAAATCATTTATAAATCACATCAAGATATTCAATTGAAATATCTCTAACAAAATCCATGAAAGCATCCTAATGTTCAATAACACCAATAACATTATCACCATGAAACAAAGACATTTTTCCAATGAGCTAGACAAAACATGAGGATGACCTGCAATGTTAGAGAAATCAAATGGTTCATAACAATTCATGAACCAAGGAGAAGCAATTTGATTCTTATTAAGACAAATTGATTTGTCAATAAATAATTTTCTTATATCTTGAAAATATTCAAGTCCTAATTGATTATTTACTTATGTCGTATTAATCCTATATCTTCTTCTTCTATAAACAATCTCGTGTTCAAGCACAAGACGAACAATACCTTGGGAATTTGTTCTTGTAGAGTAAGTTTTTGTTATCTTTTCTTTAGTTGGAGCTTCCATATGAGACAATTTAGATTATCACTCACAAAATCCTCATCAATATACACATACAAAAATAAACCCAACAAATACCCGAAGATGGACTTTATGCCCGACAATGGTGGAAAAAATGTTACCCTATGAACTAGAACCCTTGTGAAAATTCCCAACATAGGTGCTAACTTGGGGCAATAAGATGGGAAATGCACCACTATTACCTCAGTACAATTTCCCCTTCACTTTAGGCAAGATCCTAGAAGCCAAAAGGGGTATCCCTATTGATTAAGTAAATCTCTTAGTGCATTAATTACCATGCAATCTTATTATTTACTTCAAAGAATTCATAAAATGTATAACAACCAGATGCACAAGGATTTTGATAAGTGATAAAATGCTTTAAATATAACCAATTAGAAACAATAGAATAAACCACCAATCTATCCACTTTCGAAAGAGGGTTAGGAGCTAGTAGATGTATGTGTGTGTCGAATATGATATGGAAGATAAACAATGTAAACACTTGAAATTTGCAATTAAATGACTATAACTGAACAAATGAAACTTAAAAGAGGCAAGAACCACGTTTAAACTACTTTAGTGCATAAAGAGTTTAATCAGATAACATAAATCAATGGTGTAGTGTGTTCTTTGATTACCAATCGATTATATGCTAGAACAAGGAAAAGCTTATGGATGTCCACAACTTCCAAATATTTTTTATGATAAATTAACACAAAAATTTCAGATTTGAAGTGAAGAGAGAAACATCCAAGAAACAAAAAATCTACTTGCAAACAAGACATCTTGAACTATTTCACTAGGGAAAGATATATGCTATGAAATAACAACCCAACAATTGTTAGAAAGGGGAGGCAGGTGCGAGAGGGGTGTTGTATATCCCTAAAGGAAAAAGGTTGTTCGATTTTTCTTGGAACCTGGGCATAGATTCTAACAACATGGTAGAAGATTATGTGAGGTACCAGGGAGTGCTCTTAGTCCAGGAACACCAGCTAAACTATATCATATCATAATTGTAGGAGACTTAAAAAAATATTATTTGACTTTTTTTTGGGGGGAACCACCCCAAAAAATACCAAGCTATAGAGAATTATTTCCAGGATCAAATTGCTCTTGTCTCCCATAAAAGTAAATTTCCTCCAAGTCCTCCACGAAAATAATGAAGCAACAAAAAACATGGCAAACCAATCAATTGGTTTGGACCCCAGACATATGAAAAATCAAGGGCGGGTCCACTTCACAACTCCTCCATAATGATTCATCCTTACGTCAGCTCTGCGCCACCTGGCTCCAGGATCCATGTGACTCGACACCTAGAAGGCTTATGCAAGATGGGCAATTTTACTAAGGGGCAGGGTTGTTATACCCCCAATCTATCCCAATTCGTGGGAAATTGTAGGACATGCCCCTTAGTCGCGTCCATGGAAATGTCCCCTCCCGTGAAGCACATAGTACTCTGCAATTTCAAACCATCCAATTCTTCACATGATTTGAGGATAATTGAAAAGACTGCCACCATGAATTTTATCATGGAAACTCAGCTAGTACAAGCCACCTCAACTTCTAAACGAAACTTGATTCGTGGGATTTGCGAAACTGCTTGTATTCATGCACCAAGGAAATTCTATCCTAGGATAAATACGATGGTTTTCTTCCGCTCCACCATTATCGTAAATTCCTTTTCCATCTCAGGGATTCAACCGTTTCAATTCCTTTCATAGCAAAGGGTGAGAAAGATCTGCAAAGTCTGTCGATTAAGAAGAAGCTAGGTGGGTATGGTCCCTCGGGGAATCTAGGTGATCACAATTTGAATTGCTCTGGTGTGGTCCCTGTTCAATTTGAATTTGGCAGATATTATTGTGCCATGGCTCACACGAATGCCCAACAACATGCTCGGGCGAACACAGAGGACGAGGTGGTGGATGATAATTTCACCACCTCACAACGAATTTATCTTAGAATTGATTCTCACAACTCAACTCTTTCTTTTGCTTTGGAAACTCTAGCTCAACATCAGACACTAATCAGACAATTGCAAGATGAAGTTGATTTTCTTCGTCAACATGGGGAGGCAATGGAAGCCAGGCTGGACGCCAGATCTCCAAGATACACGGTTCAGAGTCAGAATGAAGAAGTCGGCAGTAGAACAGGAACCAATGAAGTTCTTCCAGACTTAAATGTCGCTCTAGATCCACCCCCCGAGGAAGACCTCCAGACTTAAATGTCGCTCTAGATCCACCCCCCGAGGAAGACCTCGCTCAAGAAGCCAATAATATTGAATTCTTATTATGTAAGCCAATTTAAGGCATATTTTCAACCCTTTTTGAACAAACTCGGTATATGAACAATATTACTTGCAACAATTCCCGCTGGAAAGTTTTCAAGGCTCAATTTTTCTTCCAATGGAAATAATGATATTGTTGGTATACCCTTCTTACCAGCCACTACTTATGTAATCAACGACCCTGGTCGCTCCTTTTATAAATACAATCTTCTCTAGTTTATGTAAAACTTTTTTTGTTAGAATCAAGTTCTCAATACATTTTTTTCCTCGGATGAATCAAATTCTAAATATAAATAACAATGAACTAAGTAAAGAATTTGAAAAATATGTGGTGAATCTTGCTTAGGGTTTCCAATGTCAGCACTAGAATTCACCAATAAAATCTCCAAATGAAGGATATACAATTAATAGCACTTGGGATATCAATCTCACCACTAGATATGTAATATAAGCTTGCAATAACAATCTAGAAATAAAATAACCACTAGATATGTAATATAAGCTTGCAATAACAATCTAGAAATAAAATATAATCTATGTATGAGTATATATGAATCTTTAAGAACCAAACCACTAGATATGTAATATAAGCTTGCAATAACAATCTAGAAATAAAATATAATCTATGTATGAGTATATATGAATCTTTAAGAACCAAACCCTAGCCATAGGGTTTCTTCAAACCTGATTTTAATTACTGTTATTATTTTCCATATTTGTAAAATCCTTAAATCAACATGCAAAAAGTTAGATAATGCCTTGAAGGACAATTATATAAGGTCGTTTTTCCTTATTAGGGTTAGAGATATATAATTAAGCACAAAACCTTGAATAAACTGATCTAGAAAATTAAATAATCAATGATCTATGCACTAGACTAGAAAAAAAATCCAAATTAAGAATTTTCTTTGATTTTCCGCCAATATATTTCTCTATGAACAAAAATAAAATAAAAATATTTCGGGTTTTTGGTTGGTTGTTGGGAGAAGACAAGTGCCTTATTCCCACTAGGGCTTATGGGGTCAAGAAATAAGCCTCTCTAAGAATAAGCCATTCTTATCTTAAGGATTAGGGTTAAGATATTAAAACCCCTAGGGTAAAATAATCTCTTATCTAATTAAGATAAGGTATGAAGACTAAGGCCCTACAAGAAGGAATTCCATAAGGGAAAAATAATCACCAACACAATCAACTATAACTTGAATAAAATAATTAAAACCTTTGCCAATGAAGCATGAGGAAAAACAAAGAAAAGGATCGAGTAATCACCCATGCTAATAAAAAAAAGTTATCAACTTAACAAAAATTCTCTAGAGTTGTCGTTTTTTTAGAGGTCGCATTTAGTGGCTATTTTTACCCCCGTTTCAAAATTTGGTGCTACTGGTACCACCCTGTTTTTCGAAGGTCGTTAAATTGTGACTTATTTGAAATCGTGACAACATTGCAGATAGAACCTTGTAATTGATCCTTAAATTGAAAAGTGTCGCTATTAGTAGCACCGCCTTTTAAAAAAAAATTAAAACTGTGGCCTTGATCACTAACACCATCGCAAATATAACATTGAAAATCGACTCCTAAATTTAAAAGTGTTGTTACTTAATAATTTGTTTAATAACTAATTTTATTTATTTTTAATAATTTAAATTAAGAAAATAATTAAATTGGAAAAAAAAATACCCTTAGACAAATTCTTTTTTTTTTTTTAAGAATTTTTTTTTCTTTAAGAAATAAAGAAAAAAAAAATTTGTTGAAATTTTTTTTTTCTTTAAGAAATAAAGAAAAAAAAAATTTGTTGAAAAAAAACAATATTTGTTGAAAACAAATTACAAATCACAATTTTTTAATAATTTTTTTCTAAAAATGAATTAAGAAAGAGTAAAAAACATATATATTTTTTAAATTACCCTTCAAACACTAAATTTAAAATATTAAAAATGGGAAACAAAAAACTTGAAAACACTAATTTGTTTTTATAAAAAATTAAAAAACAATCTAAAATAAAAATTAAAAACAAATTAAATTAAGAAAAGAAAACTAAAACTAAAACACAATTTAAAAAACAATAAAACAATAAATTTTTTAAATAAATATTTAAAAATATGTATTAAAAATACAAAATAAAAATATACTAAAAATAAAAAAAAATAACAATAAAAAAAAATAAAAAAAAAAACAAAAAATAAAATAAAAAAATAACAAATTAAAAAATTTAAATTAACAAACAATTATTTTTAACAAATTAAAATATTTCAAAATTGGGACAGGGGAGGGCGATGCCCGACGTCACACCCCTCCCCCATGGTTGTTGGTTGCAATGCAAAACACACATGTGGGCGTGCCTGTTTGGGCCCCGTGGGAGGGGAGGGGTGATGCCCGACATCGCCTCCCTCCCACATGGTTGTGTATTACATTTTCAAATTTCTTTAATTATTTAGATTTAGAGCTTTGTTTTTTTTTTTTTTTTAATATATTTTAATTTTGTTTAGTTTTTAATTTTTATTTTATTGTTATTTTTAAATTTTTAGTATATTTTAGTTTTGTTTTTAATAGTTTATTTTAAATGTTTCCCCAGATGGGGTGACATATGGCCAAAGAAATAATGTTGGCGCGCATGCAACTAGGGGAGTTATTACCCCCAGCTACTGCCCTTACCCCCACACCATTTGAATGACGGGCCTTAATACTACACTTATGGTAGTGCGTTGCTCTACCTATAGGAAGTTAGTGGCTATGCATGTGAACTAGATTTGGAGTACTAAATTAGGTACTCGTCCTCATGCTACTGTCACTTCGGCTTTCATGGTGCCCCCCACTAGCATTCAATCGACCGCTATGAAGGTAAGAGCTCCTGGGCATTCTGTCATTTACCATATTCAGTTGGTTCTCTGGTTCTCTCTGTCTCTCGTGTATTCCTATTGTGGACCTTCTCCCATCGCCTCCTTACCACTACTGGTCACCTCTCTCAGCCTCCTTTTCACCAGCGTGACTCCTCTATCATGGTTTTCACTGCTCCATATTCACTGCTATCCTTCAATCATGCTCATAGAGCATGGCAAACCCAAAAGGGGGCCATTGTATTACAATTTCATTGCGAGGCACAATCGCCCTGACCCTTCACAACCTTTCCCTCCAACCAGCTCCCCTAGATGAGGCCCGATTTGGATTGATACTACCCCTCCCTCCCCTCATGCCAAGAACTTGCCTCCACCTCTTTCTGAAAATATACATGATACGGGAAGTTGACCGGTGGAAGAAGAAATTCCTCCTCTTGAGTTGTAGCCCTTGGAAGCCCCACTCGATCTTAGCATCATCACCAGACCCCAAGCCCGACCTATGGAGCAAGAAAGTTGCTTGGTGGAGGAAGAAATCCCCCCCAGCTAGTTGGCAGAGTGGATTTCCAGGAACTCTAGCCCTGTGTTGGATAGGAAAGAAACTCCACTGGTAGATTTCGATATAGATACAAATCTTCTCATGGAAGCGGATGGGAAAATTGAGCATCCTATGCCCAATCCTCATTGCTTTTCGGATGACGACCTGCAACTAATATTTGATATGCGAAGAAGTCTAGAGGATTAAACTTAGAATCAATGCACTCTCAGTTGATGCATAGACCTCCTGTTCGACACCTTGTTAGATGTTCCAGAGAAAACTCATTGTCTGGCCTGCGAACAAAGATTTGTCTTTACCTACGACACCGATGGACTCTCGGGTTTGCCAAATTTCTATCTTTTCCCTTTTGTTTACATCTCAGGATTCGGCTCGAACTTTTTTTATTTTTAGCAAATTTTATGACCTATAGCTACAGCCATGGTGGTCATGTTCTTTGGTGCCTAACACCAGACATGTCTCATGTAAGTAATATGACAACTGTCAAATTGAACTCTTAAAATTATGTTATGGTTTCCAAATGTTTCTGCAAGCCACTTGTTTTGGTTTCCCTGATGTGGTAGAATAGGTGGAAAGCAAAGAACAATGTACTTTTTTGAAGCTCTTAAGGTAATATATTTTTCTATCTTTTATTTACAAAAATAATAGTTTATTTTAAATGTTTTTGTTTAATATTTATATTTTTAAATTGTGTTTTAGTTTTATTTTTTTATTTAAACTTTTTTGTTTAATTTTTACTTTAAGTTATTTTATAAAAATTGTGTTTTCATGTTTTTTTTTTTTTTCAATTTTTGTGTTTTAAATTTATTGTTTTGAGGGTCATTTTTTAATTAAAAAAAAAGACTTTACTATTTTTTTAACTAAAAATTTGTAATTTGCATTGTTTTTTCAACAAAAGAAATATTTTATTTCTTTATTTTTAAAAGAAAATTGTTTTTCCCAAAGGGGTTGGATCCAATGGTGGAAAGCGACGAATTTTTCATCATTGGGCAAGGTTCAATTCCCATGACGACTTTACCTAGAGTCATGGGGGCACCTTGAGGTAGTGGTCAAACATGTGGTTGCACCCATAGATACTATATTAAATGGTATCGTGACCTGTGCACACATAAGTGGATCAAAGTCCACCCCCATGTACTTAAAATTTTGAGTCCCTGAGGTCTAGAGCAGTTGGTGAGGGAGTGCGATGTTAAGGCACTCTATGAGTGAAATTCACTGGTTCAAAACCCCTGGGGACAGCTCAAATCCATCCATGTTAAGGGCTGGTGCGGTCTAGTCCGGGTGAAATCCCCAGGTGATTTTGACGTCTTATATGCCCCTGTTTCATGGCATCTCAGCCATAGGCCAGTCCCATAGGTCAAGGAAAATACAACCAACAAAAAAAAAATCTTAAATTTTTTTTTAAGGGTGTTTTTTCCCCAATTTAATTGTTTTTTTATCGTAAATTATTAAAAAAATAATAATAAATAAATTACCAAGTAATAACACTTTTAGATTTTTCCTGGAGGTGTATATCAATTGGCAATAAAGTGCATTGTTAAGGTATTCCTTGTGACGTCGTTGGTTCGAACCTTGCAAATTCATGTGTATCGCATGTGGGTCGACATGGGTACACCTAGAGTTTATAGTGGTAGCGATCGGAATACACCTAGCGTCACACGAGTATGAGCTTTCCCAAGTGCCAAATCAAAGAAATACAAAAAAAAAATTAACAATTTTAGATTTAGGAGTCGATTTTTAGTGTTGTATTTGTGGTGGTGCCAGTGGTCAATGTCACATTTCAATTAGGCCATATTTTTAACTCCAAAAAAAGTGGTGCTATTGGTAGCATCACTTTTTGATTCAAGGTTCAATTTCAAGGTTTTGTCCTCAATGTTAAGGGTGTTATTTCAAACAAGTTGCAATTTTAACCACTTCCCCAAAAAAGGATCCTACTGGTAGCACCACTTTTTGATTTGGGGGATGATTTTGGTGTTTTTTACCCAAAAATATCATATTTTGGGGCTAGAGTTCTTCATTTGAGGTCATAGTTCTCATTGAGTTGTTAACTATGTTGTAAGAGAATAATGAATAAACAAATACTAAAATGTCTTTTCTCCAAGCGGTATAGTAACCATCTTGAAAGCTAGTAGAAGTCTTGAACTATCACAATAAATCTTTGATGCACAAAGAATAAATCAACAAAGAGAGAGATCCAAGAATTAACACAAAAACCTCCAATAGGTAGATCTTCAACAAATTGTATTCTCAAATGATATCCAACAACAAAAACACTTTGGAATGAGAGGAGACCCTCTATTTATAGATGAGGTTTCTACACCCTTCTCATTCTTTATTATTTTCTAATCTCCCTAAATTTATCCTAGGAGATCTACAAAGGTGATGTGTTATCCAATATAATGAAGGATACTAAGTCAAGATATAAGTAAAACATTCCACATCTACATAAAACCCTCCAAGTGAGGGGACCATTCAATGAAAGAGAGGGAGAATTGGTGAATAAGCTCAACATTCCTCTTGAAATGCATGGTATAAGCCTCAAATCATGGTGTAGAATCCCTCCAATGAAGAAAAGTGCCAACGTCTAGCCTCTAAAGGTGGAATGACCTCATGGATGAAGTGAGAAGATCCCCAAGAAGTTGATGACTCCTCTAATCATTCTCACAAATCCTCAAAACATGTATCCAAGGTATGACCATGTCCATATATCAAGCAAAGATGTGTCCACAAAGCATGGAAAGTGACCCTCCAAGTCAAAAATGGGTCATAAGACCCCCTAATGGCTAGTATGGTATCCACATGTGTGAGGTTGACCCTCATATCAATTAATAAATGGTTCAAAAGGTGATAAAATGAGAGATCACTCTAGGAATTTCAACGTGGCATGTCAAAAGGAGACCCATGTATGTGAAAATAGTCCCAAAGTGCCTAAGATGATGTGATGGGTACCTTGGGATCTGTGTACTGCCTCAAGATCTATGAAATTTCCTCAAGAAACATGAAATTGAGTGAGCATATGCAAAATCATCTCCAAGGATATATGTTCAAAGTGTGAAAAATACATAATATAGGCATCCATGCTTAGGAAGAGGATAATGTGATTTAAATAAGTATGACAACCTTTACAACATGAGTAACATTTTTACATTACATACAAAGAAGTGAGAGAAAACATAATTTCCCCTAGATCATTTGTCCTATTATATCCATCCCAAGAGCCTCGCGTACTGAACTAGGTCATAAATGATCGACATGGTGACAAATTAATGCCACCAAGTGGAAGTAAGCTTAAGCCATAAGAGAAAAGACCATCTTGAAATGGGAATTAAAAGGATGGTCCAAGACCAACAACAAGGGATTTGGAGATACCACCTAGGTCTCTCACTATTACATAGATCATATAATCATGGCCCAATACAATACATGAGTACAAAGATAACCACACTTTTGGCTCATCATCATACAATCATACACATAATTTGCTCATACATCGATCACATCTAGTGAAAAAATATAGGATGCACTAAAGTGAATTTGAGGTGTAACACTACTCATGAAAAATACAAGATCTTTAAGATAAAAACAATGTGAATGTGATTGAATGAAAATAAGGAATCTCTCCTCACTTTATATAGAATAGATGAAAGAGGATAACTATTAATGCACAATTTGTACTTTGATCAAAGGAAAGGGTAATGGAGAGAAAATTGGTGTAACTTGAGGTTATCTTATCACTGTCACCTCAATAGGATGCCTCTTTCTATTTAGGGTTGAAGGCCCA